>VDFB02165881.1:0-191327 GCA_007258455.2 Sequoia sempervirens | reverse complement strand
CCTTTATTTTTAATTGCATATATTTTTTGTTTATTAGATCTTATTTTATGAATATATGCAAATATAATTTTACTTCTACATTCATTCTATGCCCATTTTTTTATGATATTTTAACATTCATTTTCTGGAATATTAGATCAATCTCACACATAAATATGAAACCTTAAAATTTTAAAATTGAATTCTACCCAAAACATAGACACACAATTGAACAAATTCTCAAAAGAAGAGTGACAACATCATTAATGTTCATTTCATTCAAAATTCACTCAAATCCACATAAGGAGAGAAAATATATTAGAATTATACGTTTATTCATGCTTATAAGTCATATCTGCATACAATTTAAGATAATTTGCATATATCCATCCAAAACTCAAAATAGGCTATTTATTCTATTCCGTCCGCTTGGGGTTTTAACAACCAATGGCACCACATATATCACTTCCTCATCAGAGGAAAAATATCTTTCTACCCATATATTCAACTCAAAACCTAGCTAGAGCTTTCATCAATTCTCTACCTACAAATGAGCCTTGAATTCCCTTTTATATGACAAGGGAGCAACAAGCTTCAGGCTCAAATGTAATTTCACCACAAATTTTCATTTGAACAAAATCTCCATTGCATTTGACTTTCATTACAAAACTTCCCACACGTTGAATCTGCAAAACATATATAGTGCATGAACTGGGGAAAGGTAAAAGAAAAGGGAACAAAAATTGTCATCACAATCCCCTTTGTATCCACGCAAAAAACCAGGCAACCAAATTGCCACATCAACTTCTTATTTACCCGCCACCCTACCCTTACCAGCACTTAGACCTTGGTATACACGCCAACTTCTATTTGTTTCCCAATACAGTAGACCCTCAACCTCCTCTTCTTTCTTTTCCTTTCCCAATATGGTTCTAGTCCATCCGCTTGGGGTTTTAACAGCCAATGGAACCACAAATATCACTTCCTCATCAGAGGACAGATATCTTGCTACCCATATATTCAACTCAAAACTATCTTTCTACCCATATATTCAACTCAAAACCTAGCTAGAGCTTTCATCAGTTCTCTCCCTACAAATGAGCCTTGAATTCCCTTTTATATGACAAGGGAGTAACAAGCTTCGAGCTCAAATGTAATTTCACCACATATTTTCATTTGAACAAAATCTCCATTGCATTTGACTTTCATTTCAAAACTTCCCACACGTTGAATCTACAAAACATAGTGGCACACAAACTAGGGAAATCTAAAAGAAAAGGGAACACAAATTGTTATCAAAATCCCCTTGTTGCTATCCACCCAAAAAAACTAGGCAACCAAATTGCCACGAAGGCACCACAACAACTTCTTATTTACATGCCACCCTTCCCTTACCAACACTTAGACCCCGGTATACATGCCTACTTCTAGTTTTTGCTCAATACGGTAGACCCTCAGCCTCCTCTTCTTTCTTGTCCTTGCCCAATACGGTTCTAGTCCATCCGCTTGGGGTTTTAACAGCCAATGGCACCACAGATATCATGTCCTCATCAGAGGGCAGACCGTGATTGAAGCAAGGTAAATACTGAAAGTAGTTGGAGTCGGTCTCGGTTACATGATCATAAGTGTTTCTCGTAAGGTCAATGGGCGAGTGTTGGCATCTAGAGGAGCCATGCCCATACTTTATTTTCCTACCGACACTAGTAATAGAGCACACCGACTGATTTCCTTTTTCATCTACCAATTGAGAAGCAATGTCCTGGAATCACAACCTTCTATTGCATCTAGTGGGTACAGGCCTGGGCTTGTCAACCAAAGCACCTTCTTGAATAGCAGGACCTAGCTTTTGTGAGCTCAAACGAACAGACCTCCTTACTAACTTACTCATTTTCTCTTCTCAGACAAGCACTCAAACTTGATTAGACTCAGCCCACAAAGTGCTCTAACTGCTACAAGAATGGCACTATTAGCAGTTAATTCCTCTTGTATTTATTGTGCGAGGTAATGGAAACCTTCATCAATGCTTAGTAAAAATGCATGTGCAAACATGGCAATTTGGTGGTGTATGTACTGTCACCGTTTAACTAGAGCTGCATGAGAATCCAAAGATCACCCTTCATGATTTCCAACAACAACATCTTCACACAGATTGAGATCAACATGACTATACAAGCAAGGAATAATTCATTAATGCTTCACTATTTGTACGATAAAACAACCACCATGTGTCATTTTCCAACTTTGAATACTGCCCGCTAATATCTTGAAGAGTTGGCAGATCAAATGGTTTATCTTGGGCTAACTCGGTTTGACATCCAACGAAGCATCGTTCACCTTCCTCATGACCAATAACATTAATCCATCTCAGAAACCAACTACCATGTTGGCAAGTCCTATGCACTTTGCAAATTGAACAGCTAGAGCTATGCATCGCAATCCCGTTGACCTCGCAGCTTTTAACCAACCTTCATCTTCCTCCTGCGAGCTAGCAGGGAACAACAGAGATTTACATTAGCTTTTGATCTTGGTTGTCAATCTAAAACCACGGGTTATGAGCTCAATAGTGGATATTGGGCCCCACATTCCATATAGGACACACATCTACCTTTTGTTGACCTCGCACCAAATAACAGGGCGACACCTTAGGTCTACAAGTTGGTGGGGTACGATTGAGATCTTCTCCCATATCTTCGAATCTAGAAAACCTACACATTGCACGGTTAGTATTTAATGAAAGGTTTTGGCTAAGCCGTTGACGACATGACCACTGGAGTTAATGGCTTAGGCTTACGTCACTGAATTAAAATTAAAACCCAACTTTTATTTTAATACTTTATTTCCTTCGTAGGGTTTTATTTCCTAAGTCTTAGTTGGCCCCATTAAATTTTTATCCCAACCCTAACAAAAAACAAATGATTAAGCTAAGGATTGTATTTGTTGTTATAACTTTAGTTCTAGAGAATTATTAATTACCAATTCTTATTTGTGCATTTGTATATGAATCCAATTGAATTCCTTTCCATATCATTATGGAAAATTTTATTATTTCAACCCTAACTCTAACACTAATTAAACCTTGACCCTAACTTGATTGAACTCGTATTATAACCCTAACTCTAACATTTATTTGAACTGTAATCGTAACCCTAGGTATTGTTGAAACCTAACCCTAATTGTATCAAAACCCTAGAGAACTCTAATTTAACCCTAACCCTAAAATAGGCAATAGCCCTTGCCTTAATTGAGCCCTAACTCTGGTAGCCCTAATTTAAGACTAACCTTAACCCTGACCTTAATTAAACCCTTATTGAATTATAACCCTAATTGATCCCTAACCGAAATTGACTACTAATTGAACCTTAACCCTAAGTGAATAGCAACCTTAATTAAACTCCAACCATAATCCTATTTGAATTTTGACCCTAATCATAACCATAATTCAACCCTAACCTTAATTGAACCCTAACCCTAAACATGAGTTCAATTAAGTTTAAGGTTCAAATAGGGTTAGAATTTAATTAAAATTAGGTATAGGATTCAATTAAGATTAAGGTTGGGGTTGGGGGTAAAGATTAAGGTTCTATGATAGAGCTTGGGGTTAGTGTTAGGGTTCAATCTCAAAGGGTAGAGGTTAGGTTGGTTCAATATGATTTCATTAATGCTAGTTTTAGAATCATAGTTATGTTTAGGGTTGGATATAAAATTAGAGTTAGGTTTGAAGTTAATTAGTGTTGGTTTTAGGGTTGGGGTTATGGTTAGACTTATAATTAATGTTAGTATTGGGATTATATTCTATCACTTTAATAAAAATAATCTTCTATAAATTCATTCAAATTTTTTTTGAAATTATATAATTTAAAATATTTTCAAATTTACCTATGTTGATATATGAGAGATATAGCAAATCTAAACTCTATACCATTTATAGTTAAATTTAAATTATATTTTATTAAATTGTTAAAAAATTAAGTTGCTTATAAATAATTTTGTGTTCTTATAATTAACTTGACATTGTGTATAAAAGGTTTAAGTTATGAATGTTATAATATACAAAATAAATTTGTTTTCAATGTTTATTTGTTAGTTTAAAAGGTTAAATTAGGGTTAGAATTTAATTAAAATTAGGTATAGGGTTGAATTAGGATTAGGGTTGGGGTAAAGATTAAGGTTCTATAATAAAGCTTGGGGTTAGTGTTATGGTTCAATTGGGGCAGAGCTTAGTATTAGGGTTAGGGTTATGGATCAATTACGATTTTATTAATGTTAGTTTTAGAATCGTAGTTATGTTTAGGGTTGGATATAAAATTAGAGTTTGGTTTGAAGTTAATTAATGTTAGTTTTAGGGTTGAGGTTATGGTTAGACTTATAATTAGTGTTAGTATTGGGGTTAAATTCTATCACTTTAATAAAAATAATCTTCTATAAATTCATTCATTTTGTTTTGAAATTATATAATTTAAAATATTTTTAAATTTACCTATGTTGATATATGAGAGATATAACAAATCTAAACTCTATTATATGTTGTTAAAAAATTTAAGTTGCTTATAAATAATTTTATGTATTTTTATAATTAACTTGACATTGTGTATAAAAAGGTTTAAGTTATGAATCTTATAATATAAAAAATAAATGTGTTTTCAATGTTTATTTGTCAGTTTAAAAGATGTGCCAATAATGTTGCAATCACTAATGAATAATTTTTCTTGATGGTTAAGATAGATTGGTAAGTAAATTTATCTATAATAAGTAAATTTATCATTGATTTTTTCTTGATAAGTAATCAATATTTCATAAATTTATCTATAATTCTTATTAAAATTTTTCTTAATTATATTAAATTATATTTTATTAAATTGTTAAAATTTAAGTTGCTTATAAATAATTTTATGTGTTTTATAATTAACTTGATATTGTGTATAAAAGGTTTTAAGTTATGAATGTTATAATATAAAAAAAATAAATTTGTTTTCAATGTTTATTTGTTAGTTTGATGTGAGAATAATGTTGCATAGTAATGATTAATTTTTTTCTTGATTGGTTAAGTGATATTGTGAAATTATTCTATGTTAATTTAATGTTATGAATGCTATATAATATAAAGAAAAATATTTCTAATATATTTTTAATGCATCTTTATATTTTATAAACAAACATCTAAAATAAAAATGAGATTGTAAAAAAAATACAACTTAATGAGTGAACATACATTTGAAGTTAAAAGTGAAATTATAAAACAAATTGTAAATTTATTTTATTTTTCTTCTATAAATATAAATTTTTTATTTGTCGTCCGCCTAGTAATTCCCACTTCTCCTTTTAATTAATGTTTAATTTTGCAAGGGTTGATTTAGTGTTGTCGTTGATCTATTTCTTGTAGATATCAACGGTGCCTACCATCCCATGATCGGGAATTGAAGGATCACGAAATCATGGGTGGGAACCACGTGTCCTATCCGGGGGATCAAATTTGCGCTATCGTTGACCAACTGCCATTTGATCTGAGCCATTCCCTGCCATCCCACGATGGTGCTTGGGTTGATTGTGAAATCATGAGTGGGCGTCACGTGTCTCATCCGATGAAGCCTAAAGAGTAAAGGAAACACTAGCTAGCTTTAAATGTATTAAAGGGCAGATTACTACAGTGTTCTTGAGACGCACATGTTCTAAATCGACGGATATGTTATAATCTCCCTGGAAAAGTTGCTCGAAGGTTAACGACATGGCTGGCGACTGTGTTAAAGGAACAAGATCATTGATGCTTAGGATCAATAGTTGCCCGGCATCGCGCAATCAAAAGTTTCAGGATTGCAATATCGCGGGCAACCGCCATGTGGACTTCCTTCATAGTGTATGGTAAGGTGGGCCCCTTATCATCGTGTTGGAAATTGTGTCAGCTTGTTTTGAAGGTGGTTGTTGATGATTTGATCAAGCTGAAGAATCAATGGCTCGAATTTAAATCTGCATCACATATCCTTTTTAGAGGGGTTTTAAAACATTATGTGCCCCATCGTTTCGTCTAGATGTTGGCCCCTTCGGTTTTAAATTTTGTGGCTTCTGTAGGTTTTTATTTTCCCTAAGTCTAGGCTAACCCTGTGCTTTTTAATTTTAAAACAACTTATGTTATTGTGTGTAGTCCACCTGGTGATGTCCCCTTGCCCTTTTAATAAATGTTTTATTTTGTAGAGGGTTGAATTAGCATTTCCGTTGATCTATTTCCTGCAAATAAACGATGTCCATCATCCTGTGATCAGGAATTATGGGATCACAATATCACAGGCTCTTGCCACGTGTCTCATCTGATGAGGTCTAAAGAGTGAAGGAAGCATTAGTCGGTTCTAAATGTGTTAAGGGGCAGATTACTAAAGTGCTTGTGAGATGCACATGCTTTATTTCAATGTGGATGTTATAATTTTGAGGGAAAAGATGCTCGACAGTTAATGGAAAGGACAACGACCATTTTTGAAGGAGCAGGATCTTTGATGAGAAGGATCAATGGTTGTCTGCCATCCCGCGATGGTAAATCGAGGGATTGCGGTATCGCAGGCAACTGCCACGTGGTTTTCATTTGCGGCATATGGCATGGTGGGCCCCTTATTGTCGTGTTGGCGATAATGTCAGCCTATTTTGAAGGTGGTCGTCGATGATTTGATCAAACTGGAGGATCAACAGTTCAAATTCAAATCTGTATCAAATGTGTTTGGAGCCGTTTGTGCAGCCCGCGAATGAGCTTTAATGGTAGATGATACATTTACTAGGGAGATTTGATCAACATAAAATCAATTTTCCTGCCTCATTTGTATCACAAAACATCCAATTATTTCATGAAAATAGTTTTAGAGCCGAAGGTGAAATTGCGAGCCGCTGCAGCCAGAATTTGGAGTTTATGCAAAAAGAGCTGTAATTTTATTTTTTGTGCCTCCCAGTCATTTTGCACCTAAATATGGGAAAGGGGTTTACTATGCTTGTCATTGAGCTTATTGAAATCTTTTCTTCTTAAGGCTATAGTTTAATCATAAATTGTGAGCAATTGCAATTTTTACTCTATAGTTTCCTATCTCTGCTTAGTCCTAGCCAATTGAAGTGTAACATTGTAACGAAGCCCTAGTTTGTCCAAGATGGCACCAACCAAGCAGCACTCTGGCCACATTAAATATTTGAAAATAAACTTGTACGATGATTTCTTGGATCAATTTTCGTTATCAACAAATGATAGAAGGAAAGGTGTAGTGTTGATGCGAGGGAAAATCCTAGGGGAGGGGTTAGTGTGTAATTATTCCAAAATTGTCGATGCTAGGGTTCCTCTCACCGACTTAGAAATGTTCAGATTGTGGTATGGATAGAGGAATTTTCCTCATCCTTTTTCAAATGGATGGATGTATGACATGGGGAAGCTGGTTGTACCAAATGTATTCCTTGATGTGGACTTACTTAGGGTAGTGGCCGTGAGGTATGACCCTATTACATGGGTAATTAGGGATAATGATGGAGATGTGCTACTAGAAATTAACAGAGAAGATATCCAACATATTTTTTATTTGAGTGAGCCGAGTGAAGAATTGGTTCTTATCAATCTTGAGGAAATGAAGCAGGAGAATGCAAAGTTGAAATCTCTTTTTAGGGCTAAGCTGCTTCCACCTCATCTAGTCAGGGTAGGAGGTTCACAATTTCATATCAGCCCTAGTGACCAGGAACCTTTTAGATTGAATTGTTTTGCAAACCCTTTCCTAGCCACTTTCTACTCATTATGTCAGATTTTGGGTTTTAGTCCTGGTACGGTAATGCCTATTGCGTACATGTTCATGGGGGTGCAAATACAACACCCTAACTTCTCTATGACATATGACTTTTCTTCTTTCTTGGTTGAGAGGATACATGAAGGGTTGTCGAAGCTACAGAAAAATGATACTTGTACTCAATTCTTTTGGTATTCTATGCTGATGGATATGTTTCTGTTTAGGAATGCTGATTTATTTTCCGAGAAGATGAAATTAAGGCAATCAGTTGATGGAGAAAGGTTTCCAGTACAGATATGGGCTACAGATTTATCCTGTAATAAAGAAAGCATCAATTATGTGCAATTTGATAATTGTTTTTCTTCTAGATTAGGGGATAGATTGATGGTTAATGTACCTAGGATCCCTGAGGACTTTCATGATTTCCTCAGGCCAAAGGGGAGGAAGCCAGAGTTGAGGGTTTATCATAATTGGGGTGACATTATCCCATACCCAGTCAGCAATATCTCGAGAGCATATGGATTTCAAGGAGTCCCTCACATATTTCCATACAATGTGCCACCAAGAGTAGGGTTTGCAGAAGTTATGTGGTAGATAGGTTGTATTCATGAAGACAACCTCACTGGAAGGGGGAAAAGAACATTCTTCCCTGATTATACAGTGGTGTCTGACTTTGTATTTTCAAAGGGAGGCTGGACACATTTTGATAAATTCTTTATTGATTACCATTTGAGATGTGGTCCAAGGTGACAACATGATCCTGAGGGTTTCTTTTCTCTTTTCAAACAAAGAATAAAAGCTAGAAAATTTGCATGAGTTCAACTTCCCTGAGGACCTAATTAGAAATGAATTTGATCTAAATAAGCAGGAGTTGAACAAGGAGAAATAGATAGCTTATAGTAAGCTACTGGATGTTGTGCATGAAATGGATCCAAAGTATGATCCACTATTGGAGTTCAGTCCATACCATAAGAAAATTGATTTTCTAATGAAGAACTTCAAGGAGATTATGGACACCTTGAGAACTAAAAATATAAATTTAAGGCTAAGTTTGGGTATGCAAGAACAAAGTGTTGGGCCAATTGAAACAAGGTCAATATACCAACCTATAGAAAAGTGACCCATCTATAGAAGGAAAAAGGATAGTAGCAGTGATGAGGAGGAAGTAGATAGGAAGGGGAAGCAAATAATGAAGGCGCCTCCATAACCATGTCCAAAATTTAAAGTACCTGGGGCAGTTAAGATCATTGATTTAAAGTCGTCACCAAAAGATAGTCCACCATCACCACCATCTGAGCCAAGCCCTAAGAGGCAAAGAACTAATCACCCACATGAGGATCTGATAGATGAAATTATTGTTACTGATCAGGACATGCAGGTTGGTATGCCTTCCCCTCCTAGGTCAGCTAAATTGGTTTTGTCTGATTTAGATATGAAAGGTAAAAGTGTGCAAGATGCAAGAATGGAAGCATGCAAGGAGTTTTTAGATGACAATACATTTGTGAAAACTCTTGTATTCTTGCAATTGGCATGGAGAATGAAATTTGAAGAGTATCAAGATAAATGCAAGGAGAGAAGGGAACTAAGGCCTGACAGGTCAAACCAAGAGAATGATGAAGAAGTAAAAGTTGAATTGATGGAAGAGTTCAAGAACATCACTCCTGAAGAAGGAAGACAACTGGTGAGTCAGGCTAGTGTATTGATTTTTCTTAAGTGGGATATTACAGATGCAGTAGCTTTTAATGCTATTATGAAGTCCAAGAATCCTTTTCAATATTCTGAGGAAGAGGTTAAGGCAACATTGCAAAACTCTGCCTTCAGTGAAAAATATGAGACCTTGGCAATTTGGGCATTAGCTCCACAAGGGATAAAACCAAATATTGTTTATATTAATCCAAATTTTAGAGTAGGATTAATAATAAAGAGATCTTCAGAGACTTCAACCACCGAGGCTACTAATTTAACTATAAATGTGGCCAAATTGGCCCAAAGGACTACTGAAAGGGAGGAGGTTGAAAGGAAGAGCCTAATGGAGAAGTATAACATTTTGATTGAAGAATATAGTAAAATGCAATAGAGGAATGTTGAATTACAAAATGAAGTGGAAAGGTTCAGATATAGACAGATTGGGGAAACATCAAATGCTCGAGGAACCAGTACATTACCTCCCACAGCAGGGTCAATGCCTCCTGCTTCTCCAAATGTTTCCACACCAAGGTCTCCCATTCAGAATCCTGCTCTCACCCCTCCTCTAGAACAAATTGATGAAGAAATTGAGTGCTTTGTTGATCCAATGAAGAGGCAGCTCATACAGAAAATTGATGAATTACATACATCATTCAGGATAAAAGATGAGGGATTTCTTTCAAAGGAAAAGGAGATTGTTACTACTATTTTGGAGCACTTAAATGAAGGGGTAGATAGTAAATTTCAATTTGTACATTCTTTATATTCTTTGCTATTGGAAGAAATAAATAATATTGATAGGGATCAAGAGGTAGTGGTACAAATAATTAAAAATTGGATCCCTAGGGCCAATGATATGGATATCATGAATAAAGCCTCAAGGTTTGATATAAATAATAGGCCCCAATCATTGAAGCCTACTCATGTGTTAGTAAAATCATTACAAGGTTTTCAAACCCTACCAGATGATTTGAGTAGGAAGATTAAAGAGTTGGTAAATAATTTCAATGATTGGGGTAACACTTTGATACCTAATATAATTGATGAGTAGGGGAAAATTAGAACACTCCAACAATGGCAGGATCAAGTAAATAAGGTCATCAATAATCAAATTAAATTAATTTGTGATGACTTAGATTATGATTTGTTGGTGAGTTGTATGGATAAGATTATTGGTACCAACTCATTTTTGGAGTCTTTTGAAAGAGATGTGAATCAGGTAGTGATAAAGTATATTCCTTATAGTACAAAGGTAAATGAGGTGATTAATTTTAACTAGCCTACTAATGAAGAATACCAGAAGTGGGTAGCTAAGTATTTGAATGATGATGAGTAAAAGAGAGTGGACTATGGATAGGTGGAAAATTTGATGATGCGATTACAACGGTCCCAGTTTTGTATTGATGACTTTCTTGGTATGGGTTTCTTGTGGTTTTTGAATTGCATCAACTTTCCTCAGTTGACATGAAGAACATGAATATGCTCCAGGATGATTGCAGTTGTAATGATTTTTGGAATATCATCAGGTGCCCTAATCAGCTAGTGACGTGTGTACTTTCTGGCCCGAAGCTTGTTTTCTCCTTCATTTTTCTATAAGAAGGATTTCAAGGCCAGAAGTACAGGTTAGCAAGTTAGATAATTTTGATCGAGTCTAGGTGAAGTTGCAGAGCTGATTGTAAATATCAATGGTTTTAGAGAGAAATGCAATTTAGGTTCTAAGTCACTTGGTGATAGGTTTTAAGTTCATGAGGATTTAATGTTGCATAATAGTATTAGCATGTGAATCGAAATGATAATTTCAACCTCATCTCTCTCCATTATATGTGCATATCTGAACTTTGAATACAATAACTAAGGGTTGTTTCATTCAGCTCACTGTTGTAGTGTGTATGATTCTATTTTAGCTTTAATTCAAAGAATTAATTAAAATGCTTGAATGGAATTATAAGCAGATATGTTCTGTATAAGGATTTCATAAGTAGTATTGGGTTAGAATACATACTAATGAAATTGTAATGTAATATTGTCAAGGACCTTCTATGTTATGTATTACATCTATTATAAACCTTTAAGTGCTTATAACTTTGACTCCTGCAATGGATATATGGCATTGATCTAAGTTGCACTCTTTCGTTTGATTCAGTATTTGTTCGTCTTTGCCTCGAGCTTACTACAAATTGCAAATCAATGACTATTTTATATTATGGGTTGTGTTGTAGTCATCCCATGCTCCATGTAGTTGATATTGTCGAAGAATAGCCAATTCTATTCAATTTTATCCTATAGTGTTGAGCTATTAGGTGGGATTATCTGTTATTATTAATGTTGTTTATGATAATGGTGTAGAGGTTGTAAACACATTAAGGGATTCCCCTCCTGGGTCTTGTAGAGCCCAAAGCATAGGAGGTTTTGTTCAAGTCCTCATCAGTTGGTCTAGGTCCTTCGAGCTACCTTTGATTAGAACTGGCAATTCTATAGGTAGATTAGAAGACCAGCTTGGTTGGTAGTAAAAAGAACCAACGAAACCAGTACATTAACTTCCACAATAGGGTCAGTGCCTCCTGCTTCTCCAATTGTTTCCACACCAAGATCTCCCAATCAGAATCATGTCCTCACTCTTTCTTTAGAGGAAGTTGAAGAAGAAATAGAGTGCTCTGTCAATCCTACAAAGAAGAAACTCTTGCAAAAAATTGTTGAATTGTAGGCATCATTAAACAAAAGTGAGGAGGGATCTCTCTTAAAGCAAAAGGAAATTGTTACTACTACTTTGAGGCATTTAAATGAAAAGGTTGATAGCAAATTTCTATCTATACATTCTTTATATTCTTTGTTGTTAGCAGCAATAAAGAATATTGATAGGAATCAAGAAGTAGCGATACCAATAATTAAAAATTGGATCCCTAGGGCCAGTGATCTCGATGTCATGTATAAGGCCTCAAGTTTTGATATAAATAATAGGGCCCAAACATTAAAGCCTACTCATGTGTTAGTAAAATCATTGCAAGGTTTTCAAACCTTACCAGATGACTTGAGTAGGAAGATTAGGGAGTTGGTGAAGAATTTCAATGATTGGGGTAACACATTGTTACTTGATATAACTAATGAGCAGGGGAAAATCAGGTCATTTCAACAATGGTAGGCTCAAGAAAGTAAGGCCATCAATGATCAAATCAATTCAATTTGTGATGAGCTAGACTATGATTTGTTGGTGAGCTGTGTGGACAAAATCATTAGTACCAGCTCATTTTTTGAATCTTTTGAAAGGGATGCGAATCAGGTAGTGGTCAAATACACACCTTATAATACCAAGGTGGATGAGGTAATTAATTTTGATTGGCCGACTGATGATGAGTACCAAAATTGGGTAACTAAATATTTGAATGAGGAGTAAAAGGCGTGAACTACTAGCAGGTGGCAGATTAGATGTTGCGGTTGCAATGGTTCCAGTTTTGTGTTGACGACTTTCTTGGTGCAGTTTTCTTATCATTTTTTGCATCAACGTTCCTTAGCTGATATGATGAACAAGAATATTTTTCAAGGTGGTGGCTATTGTAACAAATTTTGGAATATCACCAGGTGCTCCAATTGACTAGTGACAGGTGTACTTTCTGGCCCGGTGCTTGTTTGCTCCTTCATTTTCTACAAGAAGGATTTCAAGGCCAGAAGTATGGGTTAGCAAGTTAGATAATTTTTGTCGAGTCTAGTTGAAGTTACAGAGTGAATTGTAAAGTCTGATGGTTTTAGAGAAATACAATTTAGGTTTTGATTCATTATGTAACAAGTTTTGAGTTCATAGAGATTTAATGTTGTATAACAGTACTAGCATTTGAGTTGAAATGAAAATTCGAGCTCATGTCTCTCCATTGTACATGCATATATGAGCTTTGAATGAAATAACTAAGGGTTTTTTTTATCCATCTCACTGTTGTGGTGTGTATGATTCTATTTTAGCTTTAATTCAAGGAATTAATCAAAATGCTTGAATGGGATTATAGGCGGATATGTGATGTATAGGGATTTGATAAGTATTCCTAAGTTAGAATACATATTAATGAAATTGTAATGCAATATTATCATGGATCTTATATGTGATGTATTAAATCTGTTATAAACCTCTAGATGCTTATGAATTTGACCCTTGCAATGGATATATGGCACTAATCTAAGTTGTAATTATTAATGTAGTTCAGTATTTATTTGTCTTTGCCTAGAGCTTGCTACAAATTGCAAATCATTGAATATCTTATACAATGGATTGTGTTTAGTTATCTCACGCTCCAGATAGTTGATATTGTCTATGAACAACCAATTCTAGTTGATATTATCTTATTATGTTGAGCTATTAAGTAAGATCATCTACTATTGTTAATGTTGTTAATAATAATGGTGCAGAGGTTGTAAACACATTAAGGGATCACCCTCCTGGGTCTTGCAGAGCCCAAAGTGTAGGAGGCTTTTAAAGTCCTCATCAGTTGGTCCAAGTCCTTCGAGTTGCCTTCGATTGGAATTGGCAATTCCATAGGTAGATTACAAGACAAACCTGGTTACATTGTAAAAAGAACCAACATACACATCAACCACTAAACAACCACCTCTACAACTGACTTTTTAATATTTTATGATCACATGAAACATAAAACACACTAATTTCAAGGTTGTTAACATCACTATCGAAATGTTTTAATTTTTTGACCTTTCAAACATTAAAAAGTACATCATTAAATTAATTATGTAATGGCATAAAAATTAAAAACATCATGAATTAATTATGTAACCACATAAGTCAAATATAATTCTATCAAGAAATTAATATCAAATAGATAATATAATCGCATAACTTATACATTTCAATGTCATTGATCTTCATCTTCATCCAATTCTTTGTCTGTATCATCTGATCCAAATTCGACATTGTAAGTGTTACCTAATTTTCACCCATGGGCTCAATCAGGCAGGATAAATCATGTGACAGAGGTTCGAGAAGGCTAAATGGAGGATTCGCACAAGGGAAAAAGTCATGAATCTGATGCTAGGTTATAGGGAGCTCAGTTTGGAAGCTTGCCTTGTTCAAGTTTGGCATGAAAATCCCCTAAGGAGAAAGTCGGCAAGACCTTCTAGGTGTCTTTCCAACTAGCAGGGTTTCCATCAAGCCTGAATGTTTCACATTGGGATCCTATCAGCATGAGATTATCAAGGTCTCCCCAACCCATATGCATTTGGTTAAATATGCTTCTGTGTTGTCTATCGACAAGACCATAGGAATGTCACAGCGAGTGGAATTCACCTACAGGTTCCTATCGGCAAGACTTCGATCATCATCCCGGTGACAAAAGGATATGCATATCGACAAAGGTTTTTTCCTTTGGGGTGAAGTCTTGGTGACTTTTTTGGGTCTCACCGACTAATCGCATTAGGTAAACACTTCAACAGGAGTTCTCTTCTTTGGTGTATGGTCTTGTCGAGTCCCTTAAGTCTTGCCAACCACCAATAAAGATATGCATCTTGGGGAGAAGAAGGATGTGTGCCAAGAGGTTTGGTCGAAACTCGAGGGTCTCACCGATATAAAACTTGAGTTCGGGGAGACGGATTTTTTTTGGGAAAATATCTCCCCGATTGTTAAAGGTATCGCCGAAGGGTTTCCCCTTCGCAATAATGTCTCACCGACACATGAGAGTCACCCCGACTAGATCCCAATTCACCAAAAGGAGGGTCAGGTCGCCAAGATGTCTCGACGATTGGCAAAGGCCTCGCTGAGAGAAATTGATATTGCCATGATGTCTTAGCGAGGGCATTATGTCTTGATGAAGATAAAGGGGGCTTGATAGGTGTTTTTCCTTCAGCAGGAGTCTCGTCAACAACAAAAAAACCTCGCCGAGAAAATTTGACATCGGCATAAGGTCTTGCCAATATAAGGATGTCTCCCCGACAGAAAAAAGAGCTCGCTGAAGAATTTGGCCTCCAGCATAAGGTCTCAGTGATGCGGAGGGTCTTGCCGATAGGGGGAGCCTTTGATGTAACACTCCAAGTCAAAGAAAGGTTTCCCCGACCTGGTGATGTCTTGTCGACTAGTGAACAACTCGGCGAAAGAGAGGACCTCGAGGGAAGTCTCAGCGAAGTGAAGTGGCGTCGGCGTGGCAATCTGAGATTGCTAAGAGGTCTCGGTGACCCAGGAATGTCTTGGTGATGGAATCAAGTGAGCTTGGGGAGAAAAAGGAGAGATTGACAAGAGGTCCCGCTAACAGTAAGGAGCATGGCTGATAACGAAATGGGCTCACCGAAGAAGAAGACTTCGCCATGAGGTCCCATCGACTAGCGACTGTCTTGCCAATGATTTTTGTGAGCTCAATATGACTTCCGCAGCTCACCAAAAGGTCTCATCGACAGTTTCAAGCTATGCCGATAACCACATGAAGATTTAATCGCATCGGGGAGACACGATTAGTGTCTCACCGACATGCAATTTTGCATGAGGATCTTTCGACCGCCCAAAGAATCTGCGTGGAGTATACCTGACCAATCAGAAAGATCTAAAAGCAAGTCATGGCAGTCTGACCAAGATGAACATCAACAGAATGAAAAGCAACGTGTATCTGTTTTGAGTTCAGGAGCATTCAAAGCAGCTCAATAGGGAGGTTCGAGGATGGACACAAGGACCAGAAGTGAATGCGATAGCTGCAAAAGATCTGAAGGCTTCTCCAGGGGTGATCTTTTACACTGACATGGACATCAAGGATCCAATCGAACACAACATTAACTACATGAAAAGATCTAAGGATAGATCTTTCTAAGCCTAATATTTTTGTAAGGCCTAAGGGGATGACACTCTTTTGTATATAAGGCATTTTTGCCTCTTTGTAAAGGAGTTCTCCTCATGCTTTTTTCTAAAGTCTATGACTTTGACAGTCCTCTCTCGGATTAGCAGAATTTTGTAACTCATTTTGGAACATGTTATATAAAATTTACCTTGATTACCATTGATGGTTCATTTTTTTTCCTTCTGGTTCTTGTGAAGTATTGTGCATTTTTAAGTGATCCATCAAGCTATTTAGTGAAATATTTCTTTTCCTTATAGCCTTGTTTCATGTTAGCATGCCTTTCTTTGCAAAAGTGGTATCATGTAGGTTATAAACTGTGTTTACTCAATTGCACGTGAGCTTTTAATTTGTGAAAGTCTATTTTTCCTTCTTGATATTGTGTGCATGTCAAACCTGTTTGTATGCATAATCCCCAGAATCTTGTTGTGCAGTCCCATATCCATCATCAGTACTCAAGTGTAACTCGAGTATCTCATTGTTCCTGTCAGTTCAATGCATCACCTTAGGATTTAATTTCCATTTTTTATGTTTCTCCTTCTCCCTTTTCCTTACAGAATCAATAGTTAGGTGATGACCCAACAAGGAAGTTGACCTTCTCCAGAGGTTGACCTTTGTCTATAAGTGACCCATAGCTTTGGAGGTCTTCCCATGTTACACTGAGGTGTTGAATATCAGGTTCAACAAGGGTGCAACTTCAGGTGATAATAGTTTTTGGCATGCCCAGTGGGACTATGAACTGCTTCTCAGTTCATGTTTATGCATTTTATTGTTGCTGTTTGGTATGTGCAGCAGTGGTTTCAGCCTTTTGGAGGAATTTTCTTTACATACTTGGCGACTCTGAGCTCAAATCTTCTGGTTTCACAAGCACAAGTCTTGGTATGTCTCAAAATAATCTGTTAATTTTGAGTTTCCAGCTCTTTGACTGAAAAGATGTCAAATATTTATGAAGATGCTTACTATTACCCTCCATATCATGAGTATGTTGCTCCTACACATCCATACCAGAACATATTGGACTTGCTCCAACAGATTGACCATACGTTGTGGGATCTCAGTCAAGTTCTTCACAATATGAAGACTAATGATATTAGTAAAGTGCTTGCATGTTTATCTAGGATGTTGGTTGATATCAAGATGCAGCAGTGTACCATTATGCAACATCAAGAAATGGTTGAGCAAGTCTACTTTTATGATCAAGAAAGAGTGGAAAAAAGAATCCAGTTTGAGGGAGACCTTAAACAGGAAATAGATGCTAAGGAAGAACAAATGAAGATGCTCTCTGCTCAGGTGTGAAACACTCAAGCTTACTCAGATTATCAGTGCCAACTAATTGAGGAGTTTCAAAAGAGGCAACTTGAGGAGAGTTTCAAGGAGTAGAGTGTTGCAGCTAAGGAAGAGCAACCCATTGATCTAGACAGCTTACTCTTGTGGGAAAGGATTAAAAAGGTGAATCCTTTACATCTAGCTATAAAGTGTCATCAATTGCAGTAGCAAAGTATTGAATAACTAGAAGACATCAAACATTTTGGGGAGTTTTCGATTGATGAAATTCAACAAAACAACAATGGCACATGTGTAGATGATGTTGAATCAAATTTATTGCTGAACCCCTTAGATTTTGATTCATTTAAAAAAAATTATGATGCTATTTATAAGATGGCTAAAAGCAGAATCCAGGAGTTGCCGGTCAAGGAGCTCCACTTGCAGACAGAGGATGCCCAAGTTTCTCTGGAAAAGGAGCCACTTAAAGAAGAACAATTGACTTCTTTATTTGATCAACTACCTGGTTATGTTGAGCAAGTGGAAGAGAGCATGCAGGTTCTTGATTTACCAGTTGATAATGGACAACCAAATAACATTGTTGACTTGTTCGATGAACTTCCTCAATTTGTCGATGACGATGAAGATTTCACATGCATGATAGCATCTATGTCTGGTATGGAGCAACTAAATGATAAAATTCATCTAGATTTAATGCAAAATTATGAGTTATATGATATCATAGAGGCTTTTTGTTCCAACATAGATGATGAACTAGTATCATATGAAAGGGAAGCATGTGATTAGCCCATTCAAGTTGGTGAGACTATTGAAGAAGTTGTTGAAGATAATGCTTTGCAGCCTGTGAAATTATTATATGAGCTTCCCCACTTTGTTGAGGAGGAGGTGTATTATGTCATGGACAAAGAGCATAAGGAGCCATAGTTTGAATATTTTTTTTCAATTATCCAACAGGGATATCAGCTCCTTAGTCAAGAAGATTAGACTGTAGCAACCAAGGAACAACCTGCATATTACCTCCAATCAACATCTTTTCAAGAAAAAAGATGAAATATTTAGAGATCAACAAGAGGCCAACAAGGAAAGTTCAAGCTTTTCCCTTACCAGAGGTTGTCCAATCAGATACCTAACTCATATGGAGTCCAATACAACACCAAGCACCAATCTTGTACCTACACATGAAGGTACAACAAAAGAAAATATTCAAGATGCACTAACAGCCAAACAAGAGTATGTTCAACTCATTTTTCCTCCTTTGGTTGACAATAAGTATGGTCTGTTTCGTAAGGTAAGTGAATTTATTCACCTCTTTCAAAGGGTAGTGCATCATCTTGTTAAATATCTTCATGTGTCCCATTTTTATTCAGCTGCCATTAAGCACGCTAGTCATTATACTTTGAGAAGAAAGGACAGTTATTTCAACCATTCTGTGAATGGTTTTGTTTGACCAGTTTCTTATTGGTTAGTATAGGGTAGGTTTAGTTGATGTTTCATTTCCCTAAGTTTTTTTCCAACACAAATAATTAGTTTCCATTCAGCAGTTTTTTCTCTTTTCAATAAATTATCTAAGTGATCTGTTTCTCGAGTTACAATGTGCTATATTCATGTACAAAGCTGCTCTCAAGTATGATCCTGAGTTTTTCCAATGACTCCATGCCCAATGGATAGGCCTAGGCTATTGGTTTTTGTGTTTAGCAGGCAAAAATCCAGCAAAGGTTGCCAGAAATGTTACCTAATTTTCACCCATGGGCTCAATCAGGCAGGATAAATCATGTGATAGAGGTTCGAGAGGGCCAAATGGAGCATTCACACAAGGGAAAAAGTTATGAATCTAATGTTGGGTTATAGGGAGCTCAGTTTGGAAGCCTGCCTTGTTCAAGTTTGACATGAAAATCCCCTAAGGAGAAAGTCAGCAAGACCTTCCAGGGGTCTTGCGGACTAGCAGGGTTTCCATCAAACCTGAATGTTTCACATTGGGATCCTATCGGCATGAGATTTTCAAGATCTCCTCGACCCATAATGCATTTGGTTAAATATGCTTCTGTGTTGTCTATCGAAAAGACCCTAAGAATGTCATGGCGAGTGGAATTCACTTGTAGGTTCCTATCGGCAAGACTTCGATCGTCGTCCCGGTGACAAAAGGATATGCATATTGGCAGAGGTTTTTTCCTTTAGGGTGAAGTCTCGGTGACTTTTTTGGGTCTCACCAACTAATCGCATCAGGTAAACACTATGGAAGGAGTTTTCTTCTTCAGTGTATGGTTTGTCTGAGTCCCTTAAATCTTGTTGACCACCGATAAAGATATGCATCTCGGGGAGAAGGATGTGTTCCAAGAGGTCTGGCCGAAGCTCAAGGGTCTCACCGATATGAAACTTGAGTTCGGCGAGACGGATTCGTTTCGGGAAAATATCTCCTCAACTGTTAAAGTTATCGCTGAAGGGTTTCCCCTTCGCAATAATGTCTTGCCGACACATGAGAGTCACCCCGACTGGATCCCAGTTCACCAAAAGGAAGGTCAGGTCGCTAATATGTCTCGGCGATTGGCAAAGGCCTCACCGAGAGAAATTGATATCGTCGTGATGTCTTGGCAAGGGCATTATGTCTTGTCAAAGATAAAGGGGGCTCGATAGGTGTTTTTCCTTTGGTAGGAGTCTCACCGACAACAAAAATACCTCACCGAGAAAGTTTGACATCGGCATAAGGTCTTGCCGATATAAGGATGTCTCCCCGACAAAAAAAAGAGCTCGTCAAAGAATTTGGCCTTCGACATAAGGTCTCAGCAATGCAGAGGGTCTTGTCGATAGGGGGAGCCTTCGGTATAACACTCCAAGTCGGAGAAAGGTCTCCCCAACCCAGTGATGTCTTGTCGACCAGTGAACAACTCGGCGAAAGAGAGGACCTCGGGGGAAGTCTCAGCGAAGTAAAGCGGTGTTGGCATGGAAATCTGAGCTCGCTAAGAGGTCTTGAAGACCTGGGAATGTCTTGGCGACAGAATCAAGTGAGCTCGAGGAGAAAAAGGAGAGATCGACAAGAGGTCTCATTGACAGTAAGGAGCTTGGCCGATAACGAAATGGGCTCTTCGAGAGAAGAAGACTTCGCCATGAGGTCCCACTGACTAGTGACTATCTTGCCGATGATTTTTGTGAGCTCGATATGACTTCTACAGCTCACCAAAAGGTCTCATCAACGGTTTCAAGCTATGCCGATAACCATAGGAAGATTTAATCGCATTGGGGAGACATGATTAGTGTCTCACTTACATGCAATTTTGCAAGAGGAGCTTTTGACCACCTGAAGAATCTGCGTGGAGTATACCCAACCAATCAGAGAGATCTAAAAGTGAGTCATGGCAGTCTGACCAAGATGAAGAACATCAAAAGAATGAAAAGCAATGTGTATCTATTCTTAGCTCAGGAGCATTCAAAGCAGCTCAACAGGGAGGTTCGAGGATGGACACAAGGACCAGAAGTGAATGCGGTAGCTGCAAAAGATCTGAAGGCTTCTCCAGGGGTGATCTTTTACACCGACATGGATAGCAAGGGTTTAATCAAACACAAAATTAACTACATGAAAAGATCTAAGGACAGATCTTTCAAAGCCTAATATTTTTGTAAGCCCTAAGGGGCCAACACTCTTTTGTATAGAAGGCATTTTTTCCTCTTTGTAAAGGAGTTCTTCTGATGCTTTTTTCTGAAGTTTGTGACTTCTACAGTCCTCTCTCAGATTAGTAGAATTTTGTAACTCATTTTGGAACATGTTTTATAAAATTTACCTTGATTACCATTGATGGTTCATTTTTTTTGCCTTCTGGTTCTTGTGAAGTATTGTGCATTTTTAAGTGATCCATCAAGCTACTTAGTGAAATCTTTCTTTTCCTTATAGCCTTGTTTCATGTTAGCATGCCTTTCTTTACAAAAGTGGTATCATGTAGGTTATAAACTATGTTTACTCAATTGCACATGAGCCTTTAATTTGTGAAAGTCTATTTTTCCTTCTTGAAATTGTGTGCATGTCGAACCTGTTTGTATGCATAATCCCCAGAATCTTGTTGTGTAGTCCTATATCCATCATCAGTACTCAAGTGTAACTCGAGTATATCATTGTTCCTGTCAGTTCGGTGCATCACCTTAGGATTTAATTTCCATTTTTTTATGTTTCTCCTTCTCCCTTTTCCTTACATAATTAGTAGTTAGGTGATGACCCAACAAGGAAGCCGACCTTCTCTGGAGGTTGACCTCTGTCTATAAGTGACCCACAACTTTGGAGGTCTTCCCATGTTACACTAAGGTGTTGAACATCAGGTTCAACAAGGGTGCAACTTCAGGTGATAACAGTAAGGATTGGTCATATCATCATCATCGTCATCGATATCAGTTTCAATAATGTCATCATCCACATAGATATCATCTTCATGAACATTAATTCCTACATCATCATGATCTAGTTCCTCCTCTTCGACATCTTCGTCAGGGACATCATCAACTATTCGTTGATCCTGATCATCATCTACATCATCTTCTAGTTCTTCAGTATCTTCTTCTTCCACCACATTATACTTTATCGGCCTTCCTCTTGGATCATGTCTAACAAAAAATGACCAACTCGGTTTACCTAGAACCTCTGAGTAAAATACTTGCTCACATTGGCTTGGAAGAACATAGGCCTAATTTCCAGCTCACTCGATCATCCTTGTATTAACCATGGTAAATCCATTATCATGTTCAATAATAGTTCTCTCAGGATCATTTTCATTCAATCGTAGCCTGTACCATAGGACGACGAACAAAATTAATCTGAAGGACTTAAAGTCACACTCAAGTATATCATGCAAAATCCCATAGTATTGATTTTCTGAGACTTCTGGATGTATGTCACTTCTAGATGAAACATTAGTCACCTAAAAGATTGCAGTTATACCAAAATCACAAGTTTTCTTTATGTCATCCAACATTTTGATTTGAAATTTACGACCATTGCACCACATAGCCTTGTGGTGTTTCACCTGCAATACGTCAAACATGTAAACATTATTGCAATATCGTGAGTTGATAAACATATTTATTCTTGGCCGAATGTATGCAAAGAAAACAATCTCAAGATATATATACATTAATATACTTAAAAATAATTAAATAATATGGGTGATTAATATATTTATACGTACCTGTTTATCTCTTAAACCATATGCTAAATCAATTTCCCTTTGTGTAACATTGGAATCTCCATTACGATGAGCTTCTTTAACCAATGAATCCACACCTTCCCATGTTAATGTGCAACCAAATTATTGACATCATTCAATCCATACCATCATCCAATCAAGATTGTTGGCGACATACAAATGTAGTGCATCCCACTCTCGACCAACTGTACCAAAAAAAACTTGAAATTCACAAATGATGTATAATTAGTTAAATACCACAATATACGACCTTAATTTATAATTGATGTATATTGAAGATTAAAAATTAAATAAGTACAATATACATAAAAACCATATGTAAAATGTATTCCAATTAATCCCCATGACAATCTTATAATTACCTCTCACTTTCTTCAATCTACCTTTCCCCAATAGGTACTCCCCTTCGAATTTGTTAATGGAGTTGGGATCCCAAATGCGATCTACATGGATCTTTGATGCAAACTTAGGAAGATATTCACTAATGTACACCATGGTCTGGTATACCATATACCCTTCGCCATAGAACCCTCAGGATGTGCTCTTTGTCTAACCAAAGCCTTCAAAAATTTGAAGTGCCTCTCAACCATCCACATTGACTTTGTGTGTACAGGTCCACACAATTCAATCTCCTCAACTTGGTGTATGAGGTAGTGTTCTTATGCATTGAAAAATGTTGAAGGTAGACACTTTTTCATTTCACACATTAGACGAAGAACTTTTCTTTTCCAATAATTTATATCTTCTTTATGGATTTCTTTAGATGATAACCATCTACAAGTGATTCAAGGCACAAATATATTAACAAGATTTAACAAAAATATATAGTATATTGCATAACAAGTAAAACAAATGGAAATTATAAGATGTATACAACAAATTGAACAAATCTCACTACTTACCTCATGTATTTTCCAAGATCATATATAACTTGCTTGACATTGTTGTCAAAGTTGTCTGGGAGAGATATAGGTAGAACGTACTGCAACAATTATAAAATGATCTTTTCATTATTTTTCCAAAAGTAGTAAACATAATACATTGAAAAGTATATGCATTATACAAGTGTATATAATATACCAGAATAATTACTTTAAAGAAGGTATGCCAATCATGCATTTTCATCCCTGACCCAAATTCACCTTTCTTTGTTATTATATTGTTTATGAACATTCATAGCAAATCCTGTGGGAAATCAAATTTTTTGTATGACTTCTTTTATAGCATTGATTTGCTGCTCTGTTAATAACCAAGGAAGGGCACTTATATTAATTTGGTCTCCATCGCTATTTAATTGAATGACATTTTCCATTGCATGGTTGGCTTCCTGAATGTCACTACAAATTTTGACAATTTTTTCTTTGTCATGCCCTCCATCCAATATTTTCCATAACGTTTCTGTTATATTCTTTTTGATATGCATTGTATCAAACAAATGCACAATTTTTAACTGCTCATAGTAGGGCAACCTACTAAATTGTCTGGGATAAATTTTCAATCCCTGTGGAAATCGACCATTAATGCCTTGACGACCTTCATGAAGCATATAAGTTAAACAAATTAACAACGATAATCATTTTCAATTACAACATGAGTAAACACAACACAATATAAACATATAAATTCAAAACATATCATATATGATAGATAAACAATTTGATCTAATGTATAACCTTGATGATTAATTCTATTATATTCCAACTTCCATAGGCGAGGTGACATTCTTTGTGGTTTTGATGTAGTCTCCTCTTTCCCATTGAAAAGATGTTTTTTAGTAGTTCAATACTTGTGATTTCTATAGAGGAAGTGCCTATACTCATCAAACATCTGCTTTCCTAAACTTGTTGAACGACAAGATTTCATCTTTGGACCACAAATTAGACATACAAATTTTCCCTTTGTTTGAAGACCTACAAGATCATATATAATTGGATTAAATATGTTAATTTTTATAAATATATATAATGAATAGATTATTTTAAAAACATACATGATATCTACTTCATAAAATTAAATATTGTTAAAGTGCAGTCGAACGTTATAACATACCACAAGAATGTGTTAGCCCTGGGGCATCATGAATTGTGCATCTGAGCATTGCATGGAATTGAAATTGTCTTTTATCCTATTTGTCACAAGAGATGTCTCATACATAGTGGCCATTCCATAACTTTATTAACTGGTAATAAAAGGCGATGTATACATTCATATCTTTAACTTGGTACTTTAGTTGAATGAACATAAACATTACATAATTATTATAATCATTTTTTATTTGCAATATATGAGTGTGTACATGGTATTGAATGAAAAAATATGTATTATTTATGCAACAAATAAGACAAATGAGATGTTACTACGTTAAAGAAAATTGATGTAAATAAATACCTGGAACAATCATTGACAACATTATGTGCTCCCTCTTTATTGACATCCATGGAGGAATGTTATTGTTGATAACAAAAGCAGGCCACAACGGTAAATAGATCTCAGATCTCCAAATGGATTGACATCATCCACTGCCAATGAAAGCCTGAGATTACAAGGTTCTTTTTTAAAGTGTGGCCATTTCTCCTCCATGTCCCTAAATGCAAAACCATCCATGGGCATTCGAAGAATTTCATCTCCACTTCCTATTTAGTGCATAGTGAGAAATCCATAAGTGCAGCTAAGCTTTTCGCTTTTAAATAATAATCATCATACTGAAATATTGGGAATATAGCGAAGAACCTTGCAAGACACCTTTTTTTTTAGTTGATCTGTTCGATATCTACTGATATGACATTTCGGGCATTCTATTGCAATTTGATTCCTGTTGTTTTCCTATTGTTTATGATATATAATATGATCATTGGGACATGCATCTATTGCTTGATACTCCATTCGATATCTTTCATAATGGCACATAAATCTTGGTATGAGCTAATAAAATATTTGATGGTGGTAACAAAAATTCACCAATCAATCTACAACAAAAATAATTTGTTCATATTTCATCCTTTATTTACTAGTGATGAACTAACAATTACAATAGATGAAAAAGATGACATATATGACATACCTTAACATCTATGAGATTTCTACGTTGGATAAACCATTCATAACCTTCAAGTTCAACAACAACAATACAACAGAGAGAAGAGTTGTTTGGGAGCCTTCATAAAGGGGCTCATATGCCTTCTCAAGCATACATAAATCATGAACATCATCAAAGTCATCTTGATCATCATCATCAGCTCTTCCACTAAATGTGTCATGGATCAATGTATTTGTACCATCATCTTCAACTGTGTTTTTTGGCGCATGATCATCTTCTTCCATAGGATCATTAACTTCATCTTCAATATTCACAGCTCCATGTTCGTCCGCTTGCAAAACCACATTCTCCGGGCCATGATAATCCATATCATCTGCCCTAGGGCACCCCACCTTTATAATAATGATAGACACAAATAAACCATGATCATGATCAAGTGATTATATATATAAAATGTTAAAACGATATAAACATTTACAAATTCAATCAATATAAACACATATAATGAACAACTTACCAATGGATGATAATCATGCCCCCTTCAATGACCATGCTGCCTACAATGTTTCTCAGCTATTGTGATTAAAATTCGTCTCATCTTTAAGACCTTGCAATTATTGCAAGGACAATAACATTTCCCATCACCCTTTCTTTTCAATCTAGCCCACAATCTATCAAGTGTCTCTTCATTTTGTTTTGGACTAATAATATCTAACATGATTTTTCTTTACCAAGCTTGACTATTTAGATCTTCGAAAAATATCAAACTCACACTCCAATAATTTTTATTCATAGACAGGTAACATAATCTAATAATTTCGATATTTTACACCAAAAAAATTTGGCATGAAACCACCCCTGCAAAAGAGAAGATAATATGAAGTTAATGACCCCAAAAAACACTTTAAAATGTTAGTTCCAAAACTTATTAAATTCTGATTTTACTATGATTTCCGACTATAAAGACTCCTAAAATCATAATATTGAACTTGATCACAAACTTCCTACAACAATGGAGGTAGTGAGCTAGTAAGAGTAAGTGACCCATTCCTAAGGAGCAACAAGTCGGAATCATCATTGCTAATGTCAATACGGATTTATCCTTTTAGTTAAAGATGCAATGTGTCACTTCTTATGACGAACTTATCCCTAGGGCCCTCAACATTGAGAGATCCCTAATAAAAAACAATAAAAGCATTGGTAAGAGCATGATTAGGGTACAAACCCTAGGCCTCCGTAGAAACATAAACAATAACTATAGCGGATTAGTGAGGTTGCAATACCAAAAAGATTGAGACATTGTAGGTAATAACAAAATCTTGCAATCTAAAGATTGTAGCCAATAACAAGCACACTATGTAGCTTAGTGACATTTGTAAATGCAATCTACAGTAAGAAGAATGACAGTCACTTGAGATGTGACAGTCAAAAAGAGGCTGAGCAGTGACAACATAATAAAGTTCAAACCTTGCATAGTAAAGTGGAGATTTTAACAGTGATTTTCCTTACACCCTTGCTGACCTTAAGGGTTTTTCAAATGCTTTTGGTAGTGTTAGACAAGGAAAATGGCAAATGCAATCAGGGAATGATTTTCCAAATAAAGTAATATTAGTAATCATAGGTTCAATGTTTCTTCTTAGCCATTAATGTATAATGGAGGTAGTGGATTGCATGTTTGAGCAGTGTTTTGAGACTCATCAAAGATGGGAGAATAGTGAATAATACCTTGTGGACTGTGAAGTAGTGTCAATAAGGTTGAAGGATCTTAAGAACTACAATACCATGAAACAATGAGTCCCATGTAGTAAGCATGCAGTCTATAGGGCATAGTTTGATTTTATAGAAGGATGCTTATGAAAGGAATCTTCAAGTGATAGTGAGTGAGTTATTTGAGATTGCAGCTGAGGGTGCAATACCCAGTCTTAAAGGAAGTTAGCAAAGCAGTAAATGTGCAAGAAAATCAAATCGTACACAACAAACAATTCACAATGTTATCTTCCATAATGCCTTTCAAGAGTTTGAAGACAAAAATCTCATTGTATCTTCATGATGAAAGTGGTGACCTTAATGGTCAATCACTAGCAACCATGATTTTAAAACATGCTATTGTGCTTATGGAGGCAACATTTTAAGCAAGGCAGTGAGTGGTGGTATGGAACAATGGCAGGTATGAAGGACTTGTTTTATATGCATACTATGCAGTCTAGCTTAAGACAACGTTCTTAGAAGAGATTGAAGGTGGATTACAGAACTCAAGGGTTACATGAAAAGGATTAAAGCAAAGACTGAGATCTATTTAAAAGCCATGGTCATGAAGACATTAAAGATGTCACATGCAAAACCCTAGTAGCTAGAGTAATGAATACAGTGCCAAAGAGGATAGTGTGCTGGGGTTTAGGAGATCCCCACATCTAATTACAGGGAAATACATCATTTATTTATTTTTTTAATTAAAAGAAATCATTCTAAACCCTATATAGAATACATTGATACTTCAAAAGCCTCTAAGGAATTTGAGATTATGCAAATATATGTCAAATAACATTCATAAGGTTTAGAAAATCTTGATCACTCTCTAGAATAGCCCATTAAACATGGGTTGTGCTTGAATGCACTACATAATTGATATAACACAACCACTCTGCATATCAACTAGAGTTATAGGCTCTTTATTACAACAAGAGGTAATCACTCTTTGATCATGCTATAATTCTATCCTAACCTATTAAACTTGAGACAACCTGAATGCACCTAATGATGATTGACACCTACATTATACAACCTGAATTAACTACATTATATGAGTGCCTCCATTTCTATCACAACATAGCCACATTAAACTTGGGTCACACATGAATGCATCATGTATTTGTTATAGCACAATTGTGCCACATGACCAATAGAGTTATGGATCACATAATTACAGTCACAAGAATTTGTTCCTTGGTTGTGATCTTATGGTGATTCCACACAACAAAATGTGGACATGAAATTCTCAAAACCCTTAACCTCTAAAAATGAAATCTAATGAGATGTTGCTTTAAAATATGATTTTCAAACCTGGAACTACAAATCTGACTTCACAACTAAATTCTACAAAAAGACAATGACTACCCTCAACTTGGCGATATCTTGTTGAATTTTTTATGATTTTTCCCAAGAAAATCGTCCTTAGTTCTCCACAAACTATCTCAAGTAGAGCAAAACACTGTCACAATAAATTAGGTGCGAACTCACTTTTCTTTATGTCGGCCACAATTTGATTTTTTTATATTTTTCATGTTTGTCAAAAATTCGATGAAAATGATAGCCAACATTTCGACGAATCCCAAGTTCGTCAAAATTTCAACGAACATTGGGGATAAACTTTCAAAAAAATGAAAATTACACATCAAATTTTACAAGCACCCGACAAACATCAAATTTTACATATTTCATCGGATAGTTTCGTCAGATTTTGCAGTCAAATGTATCAGTGTTGTGAAGTTGACATCATTGGAGAAGATGATGTTAGCATGCATGAGTTCATAAATGATTTCCTTAACAATCTTGAGAATAATACATCCTTTTATCCCTCCATGAAACAACCAACACAACTTGAGATGTTTGGCCTTTTACATCCTGAATTTGAGTCAAAAAATAAGCTTAAACTTTCAACAAGTGAACCTAGTTCCTCTAATCAAGTGCATACCTATCCATCTTATGTCAATAAAGTGACCAAAATTCCCATCAATATAGAATAGACTTATGTCCAAGGCTTTAATATTTTAACTAACCAAGGATGTGACATAACTAATGAACATGAAATTCATAAATTTTAGAGAAAATTCCTCCTAAACAAAAAAAAGGATTAGGATATCAAGATCCTCCTCTCGATATAAGTGTCCTCCTTCCTAAGGAACAACCAATGCCTCACAAGGATGATAGGATCATCTTAGGTCCTCCTCCTCAACATCTACCTCAACAAATCAGTGAATCAAGCAAGCAACAAAAACCTTACAAACTAAAAAAAAAAATCATTCTTACATACTCAAACAAAAATTGAATGAAAGATGCAGCACCTTCTTAAAAAAAATTGGATTAAATTGCCAAAATTGGATTAAATTGCCACCTCCTAGTAAAAGTAGCATACCTAAGAAAAAAAATGAATTATTGTGCATATCATAGAACTCTTGGGCATCTTACCGATGAGTTTCATGCATTAAAATTAATATTGAGTGATTTTTACTTTGATGATGATGATTGTTATCAAATGAGTGCATAACATTCACTTCACTCCTTACCATGTAATAGATGTAGGATCTTAGTATTCTCACTATTACATGTTATACATTCATTGCAAATCATTATCTTTATCACAAGGAGCTCATTCTCATCACCTCTCTCAACTCATCCCTATCCCACACTTAGTGGGGGAAAGGGGTTAGATAGCCTTGTCCTAGGTTTGACATTTGATGTTGTCCCTTTGGCTATTTATCTGCCTTCCATATGTACTTATCAAGATTGGGATGCAAATGACCTATTATAGGTTGACTCGCATGTGCCTTACTAGTCTTTTTGCTTCTTTATGTTTCTTTATGTGATTGTATCTATGTAATATGATCCCCCATACTATTTTTTTTATCTCTCTCTCTTTTTTTGCATTCATCTATTTGTATCTACATTATTCTCTATGTCGTAAACATTTTATCTTTCTACTTGTCTTGTTTTTTTCCCTTTGGGGATGACGCAAGGTGGTCTCTTCCATGTTGACCCAAAAGGATTTTCTTGTTTTTTCAATCTTCATGTGTCATTCTTCTAGTTCTATAAGTATTTGGGGAATGATGACATTTATGATCTCTATAACAACATTGTAGCAAAGATATATTGACCCTGAATCCATAGATCCCTTATGTATTTTTGGGGGAAACCCCTCCCTCCTTTTTTATGATGTAGCTTTATTTCAAAAACATATGACTTGGCATAGGGCTTTCTGAGGAAGCTCTCATGTGTTAGGATTGAACATTGGCTAATTTAAAGCAATTTCTCACAACAATGGTGTTAGAAATCGCTTTAAAGTGGGGGCATACATAGATGATATCTTTCAAAAAAATTCATGTTTCATGGTGTGATTTTATTTTTCTTGTGATGTGTCCTTTTCTTGGTGGTTTCATCGGGTTTGATTTCCTCCAAGAGTGTAATGTTTCTTAGCTTACAAATTTCCTCTTAGTGGTGATGTAACGCACTGCATTCCCTAAGTTGTGAATCTTCTACTCTTGACTTTTCCTCTCTTGGAGATATTAGGCATGATGATCCCTAAGAAGAAGACCTTACACAAATGAATTAAGATCCCCTTGAAAAAAAAACCTATGTGTATAATGTTCATAAGTTTTTGGCATAACGTATCTTGCTAACCTTGTGAATCTCAAACCCTAAATTCAAGGCCACCTAGCATAACACACCTTGCTTTCCTATCAAGCCTTGCCTAGCATTGTGGTGCCTTATTGAAGTTATCAGGAGAATAGTTTTGATATGGTATGGGAGCCTAATATGATTCTCTCATCTTCCACCCTATTGGAAGACTCACCTAGTGGACAGCCTGAATTTCTGCTACCTCGGAGTGAGCACAAATCAATAGTTTAGATGTGTTCCACATCATGTTGGACAATCTAGGATTGATCTTCTTGGTCTTTGATGTTGTATGATTGTGTATATTTTTCATTGGTGCATACATAAGTGTCTTGAATGTCTACTTTAGTGTGAGTTTTGCATAGGATCATACTCTCACTAAAGTGGGGGGAAAATGTAGTGTAGGAAAACGTATCCCTTTTTCACACTTAATTTGGGAAGAATTAATAAATAAATAAGTTTAATGTTGCCTTAATTTAGTGTTGTAATATGTTTTACATATTCACATTAAGTTTAGGGCCCTTTTAAACTAAATGGACTTAATTGTGCCTTATTTAGGGTGTTGTAAAGTGTATCTTTACACTTTTACACTAATCTAAGGCTTCATTAATTAATTGAGGTTAATTTTCCTTAATTGGCCCCTTTAATTCAAATCCAAGCCTAATTAAATACAAATTATGAGGGATAAAACCCAACATTCACAAATGTCAAATTACACAACACTCAACTTTTGAAGATGTGTGTCCTAGGTAGGTGACCTAAGACCCATTCTCCATAGGGAGAATGGGTCCTCACTTAGTCCTATGACCCTAATTTTACATAACAATTCACCTTGTCTAATGTGTGTCCTAGGTAAGTGGCCTAGGACCCATTCACCACATGGTGAATGGGTCCTCACTTAGACCTAGGATCCCTCTTTGAAATATGTTTTTGGTGATATTTTAATGATTTCAAATGTATATTTCAATGTCGGCATGTGATATTTTAATTTTGAGAATTAATGATAAGATATGTATAAATACAAGGCTATTTCACTTAGTTTCACCTCGCACAATTTTATGAGCAAGTCCTAATAGCAATTTTATGAGATCAAGAGCATTCAAGATCATTTCTAAGGAATTCAAGGGCAGATTTATTGAAGATTATTGCAGCAATTAAGATTCCATTGTCATGTCAAAGATGGATTGCATCATGCATGTTTTTTAAGCTAATATGTTGATGTAGTGTTCAAGATCAAATCAAGCATAACAAAGGCATTGTTTCACATCAAAGTTCATGATCAAGATCTACATTCATTGAGGCCACTTCATGTCAGTTTGAAAATTTATCCAAGATTCAAACAAGGTGTGGTGAGTAGTGACATTGCATTTGTTCATTCATCATTCCTTCATGCATTTCTATTTCATTTCAAGATTTAATTACCAAAATGGGGTTTGACCAAGGAAAACCCCTATTCCCTAACAAAACAACATTTTTCTCTCATTGATGTATGATTACAAGTTTTAAGTTGAAGATCAATTGGAGAGAAAAATTGAAGAAAGTTGCAAGGTTGTCAAAGTTGCAAGAAAAGTTGTTAAATCACGGAAACTAAGCTACAAGTTTTTTTTTCAGCTTTCCAATAGTGTCTGACTAGAATTTGGGAGTGCAGACATAGAAGAACAAAACCCAAAAATTGATTTTCCAAATCCCTAGCTAGGACCCATTCGCCATAAGGAAAATGAGCCTCAATGAGGACAGAGAAAACACTTTTGATGAAAGGTACACAACATTTGACCCTTTCTAGATCTTCCTTTTTCTATTGTATCAGTTAGATTTAATTATTCTTCTTCATTTGCATATTATAGCACACATTTTGAATGAAACTAGGAAGATAGGTATATTGTTGTCAATTCATTTTGATATACACCCTCTATATTTTGATGTTTCACTTTTTAAGCCCCAAAAGGGGCCACATTCATAACCACAAGAAGATGTCTTTTTTTATTTTCTCTTGATGATTTTCCCTTATCGTACTGACATCCTTTCTTTCCTACACAGTACCAATGAAACCATGAGCAACAATCATATTTTGCATAAATTTGCTAGTTGAATATCTTAAGATTTTACTACATACATTTTCATTCAAAAATTCAATTCATATCCCGCACTTTATGAGTGTTTAATACTTTCATGGAAATGACAATGAAAAAGATGTCAAAATGAAATACAAGAATATTGTCACACATATTATTTATTTTCCACAATACAATTTACCACCTATTTATGGAAACATATAAAAAAATAATTTGTGTATTAATCACATGCAAAGCAGGGTCTTACATTTTTCATAGGGTAATTTCAATTTATCTACCATTTCTATAGAAACCATGTTTTCTCAACTACCACCACCAATAATAACTTGATACACCTTTCCTCATGAGGTGCATCTAGTTCAAAAGATATTTGTTTGAAGCCAAGAGTCATCATGTCCTTTGTTTTGCATTTTCTCTTTCTTTGGTATCACCATTGTCCTTCTCATCATGAGGCTCTCTACCACATCTGGTAGACCTTCTAGATCTACCACTTCTTCATCTTCCTAATTCTAACACTAACACTAAATATATTTGAACACTAATCATAACTCTAATCCCAATCTTTATCATAGAGCTAGGAACCATTAATTTCAATAGATAAGAGATTTATTGAAAAGTTATGATAAAATAACAAAGAATAAAGATTTAATAATATAAATATAATATTAATGAAAATAATATAATATAAATATTATAAGGGTGATCCCATAATAGTGGTTTACAATTTTTGGCCAAACTAGACACTGGAATTTTTATTTTTAACTAAATCTTCACATTCGGACACCTATAATGGCTAAACCGTGAGGAATTTGAAGATGATGCAAACTAGAGTCTCGTCACATTTTGTCTGTAGATTCTAAGAATATTTTTTTCAAAATTTTTGGAATCAAATTGCACTTCTTTTTCCATCTCCCACAAAAACTGGTTTTTCAAAAACAACATTTTTAAAAAGTGACACACAGGTATAGCATAATTTTTTTTCCATGAAGGATAAAATTCTAATTCTTTCAATTTAGATTTGTAACTCCGATATCTAGTGCGTACTTGGTTAGATAGTTTTATTGAACTTTTTTTTTTTTAATCAAGTTTGAAGTCAAACCAATGACAATTCGCATGGCCTTAGGTATAGCGTAACTTTTTTTTTGTATATATCAAAATTCATTATTTTTTTGTTAAGATCAAGGACTTCAATATTTGGTGCACTCATATTTTTCAATTTTTTTTGATAATTTGCTATTTTCCACATGTCGAGAATAGAGACCTTCATTTTTAAATGAAAAACCTATGTTTAATAAAACTAAAAACAAATACATAATAAAAACCAAAACATATTAAAATTATATTCATTGGATAGCTCGTTTTGAGGACTACCTAACTCTAATTGGGTTTGTGAAAGATTCCCCCATTTTCATCCTCAACCAGTCAAAGCATAAAAAATAGGTTTTTGTGTGAACAAAGTCAAAAATTAGGGAAAAGGGGGTTCGCTAGAACCAGGGGGTTCTAGCGAACAGTTCATTCGAACCCCCTCAATATGCATTTTCCCTTTTATTTTTTGGGCGGGAAATGTGGGCCCTGTGATTGATGGGTTCAGTCGAACTTGTAGGTTCATTTGAACCCCTAAAACCAATTTTTTTGCCATGGGACCATTTTTTCTCAGTTTTCCTTCCTCCATCAAATTGTAAACCACTATTGTGGCTTCACCCATAAATATTATATAAATATTATATAAATATAAATATTATAAATAATCAAAACAATATAAATATTATATTATATAATATAAATATAGTAAATAATTATTAATTGTATTATATGTTAATAATGTTATCTTATTAATATTATATTATTTATATATTAAAATTATATATATTGAAAATGCTAATAATTATTAATAAAAAATTATTTTGTATTTATATATTAAATTAAATATAATAATTGTAATATATTAAATACTAACTATATATTATTATTAATATTACCATTATATTAATATTATTATGTTATTATTAATATATATAATTGTGATAGGTTGAATGTGAGCATTAGAAAACGAGCAGCAAGTGAAAGAGTGCAAATAAACACCAAAACAACCTACACCTCAAGATTAGCCTAAGTTGGAAACAACACAAGATAAAAAGCAACAAATGGAACCTTATACCTTGCATCGAATCGATCCTTTGGTTGGCCCTTCGATCTTCGATGTGTATGATCCTTGGATGGCAAGTAGATGCAAGCTAAGTGATGTTGTGAGGATGAGTGCAAGTGGATGAAAGCATGAAAATGGCTAAGTATAAGTTGAGAAACAAAATTGCAAGAGTTTGGCTAGCAAAATGATCTCCCTCAAAATGAGAGAAAAGAGGGGGTATTTATAGGATTTTTGAGAATTCCTAGGGGAAATGGAGGGTCAAAATTGAGCCACCAAATATCAAGATGTAGGGCTAAGATGAGTTGAGAACTCACAAGCCCTCACATCTTGACATGTGGCATGTGAGATAGCCCTAAAAGGTGAAGTGGACATGAGGTGGAAGGAGAAGTATATGACATGGAGGGGGGTACAAAGTACCTTGGGATTAGACAAGATCTCCTCATAAATGAGGTGCTTGTCCCCATGTGAGTGAGAGGACAAGTGGGGAATTAAAAATTCCTCAAATATCCTCATGGGGAGATGGGAAAGAATAAAGAATAAGTGAAGGACATGTGGGAAGAAGTGAAGGAATTAAAAATTCCTTTTGGGTGCCTTGGGGGATTAAAGGTGAATTAAAAATTCACATGGGGAAGGAGATGCCTTGTCAAAAGGAGAAAGCCTTTAATAAGGTTGACAAGGACACATGTCATAAAAGATATGGGGAAGAGAAAGCAATTTAATATTCCTTGAAAGAATAAAGGAATTAAATTCCTTGAGAGGTTGATTAGGCTAGTTAATTGAAAGTTAAGAGGATGGTTGGTGGCTAAGAAGTTAGAGGCTAACACGAGGTTGGAGGATGTGACACATCCTAATCAAGGATTAGGCATGTGCACATCCTAATGATGAGATTAGAAAGAAGGATTAAGATAAGATAAAATGATGGAGGATGTGACATGAAGGGAATTAAATAAATGAGATGTTATTTAATTCAATTGATGGAAGGAGGATTAAAAGAGATAAGGTATTATTGATTAAATGTATGCAGAGATTTGGCAATTAAAGATATTAATTAAATAATACTTGATGATACTTAATTAATGAAAATAAGACAAAAGGGGATGAATTTGGATTAATTAAGTGTCCAAATTTAGATTTCTACATTTTGCCCCTCTTTGAGATGGTGTTACGAAGTAGCATCATTTCAAAGAATATTAAAACATAGAACCTAGAAGAAGATGGTTAGATTGGAAAAGATGCCCTAGTCATTCAAAGAAGTGACTAGGAAGGAAGATGATGGGGGTAAAGATGAAAGTTAGGGATGAAGGATGCCCCCTCGAGAGGACATGTGGGTTCAAGAGAACACGGGGGGGCTCTCGAAATGGATGAGGTGATGCAAGGGGAGTTGAAAAAGATGGTGCAATGTGATGGAAGATTGGGAGGGGAGTGTGATGAAGGATGAATGGATTGGGGGGAATTTGAGAAGGAGATGATGAAATGCAATCTAAATGCAATTTGCCATCATCGAAGCACTAATTTTTGCTATAGCATAAGACACAAGACACCAAGGTATGAAGAACCAAGGCGGATTAGTGTCTAATACATAAAACAAACATAACAAACAAGAAGGCTATCCCAACACCCCAAAGTCATGGTGACCTTGGTCGGGCCAAGTATTGGGATAACCACAAGCACACAAGGATGCCCCAGCGTAACACAAGACCTCAGGGATCTTGGAGGGTACTACGTGGGACAATTGAGAAGACAGAAAAGATCAAGATACACCCCTATGTTGACTAGTCAAAGCACACCATGATATGATGGATCAAGGCGACCATGACAAGTGATGATAGGGAGCTCTAATGATAAACAAAATCCAAAAGCATCAAAAGATCACAATTAATTTAAAATTTCCTTTGTCATAGGATCAATCAAGGGGATGGATGGGATTGATGAGGTCTATTAGGAAGGATGCATCCTGTTGAGACCGATGATGGATACTAAATTAAAAGATTGATATGATGCAGGATATTCAAAACTGATTGGATAGGATGATACAAGTGAATCTCATTTGTTAAGATCCAACTAGATAAGGGCGTAGCTTGATGACGCGACACAAGAGACATGACACAAGATAGGAGACCTCGATGGATGATAAAGACGGGATAGACAAATAGGAACAAGATAAGAAGATGATAGATGATAAAGGACCAGATGGACAAAGTAGAAAGATTGATGGTAGGTGATAAAGGGACAAAGTGGACAATGAAGATCGATGATGGAACCCCGGGGGTGGATCAAAGGATCAACCTTGCCTACGTGAAAGCGCAGGGGCAACGTAGTTCGACAAAAGGCTGACGACAGACCATGATGGAGATTTGCGATGGATGACCAAGATAGGATGGAGAACAGGAGAAAAGTGGATAATATAGATCGATGATGGATGGAACAGGATCAGATGGAAAAAGTAGAAAGATTGATGATAGGCGATAAGTGGACAATGAAGATCGATGATGGAACCCCGGGGGCAGATCAAATGATCGACCTTGCCTACGTGAAAATGCAGGGGCAACGTAGTTCGATAGAAGGTGAAAGACAAGTGATGGATGAAAGATGATGAGATTACCCTAGATAAGGGGATAAAATGATTGGACCGACACGATGGGACAAGATAGACCAGTTGGATTGGATTGGAGGATAGTGACTATATAAAGCACAGGGATGGGATAGTTATCGAGAGATGAATTAGGAGGATGAAAGGATGGATAGATGACTGATTCATGGAACAAGAAGGTGAAGGGGTGGAATAGATGGAAGATTATTCAGAATGAGTAAAGGATTGATCAAGAGTATTGAATGAGAGTTTGAAATGATAGAAGGAGGTAGGTTTGATGAATGTTGGAGATGACAAGAGGCTTGAGAATTTTTTTTGAGATGATAGATGAAGGCTCGAAATAGATGAATGGTTACACGGAATGAGTGAATGGATTTATTAGAATGGATGAATAGGACAAAGTTGAAAAGATGGAGGGAGGGATCTGAAGACTTTGTTCGATATCCAAAGATCTTGACTGCAGATGGATTAAAGCCCAGATTAGGGGTTTGGTTAAGCTCAGATTGGGATAAGATTAAAGCTCAGATGAGGATTGGAGTGAAGATGAGAATGATTGGGGGATGTGATTGGATGGATTCTACACCAAGGTCCAGGGTTTAAAGGGCGTAAGGTGTTGACAATCAAATTTTTCCCGATTTGGCAATTTTAAAAAATTGTCAAATTTTGCCATTTTAGGAAACTTCATGGTTGTATGTTTGAGAGTCCCAATTTTTTCCAAGAAATACCCATTGGTGAGATAGGATGAATTTCCAACTAACATCCCAGATTCGAGATATGCATTTTGAGCTATGAGTGAAAACAATTTTTCAAAATGTTGGAAAAAAACACTAAATTGGGATTTTGAGGGCCTAGATGAAAGTTTGAGGCCCCGAAAATGTGTCAAAACGGGTTCCAATGGCTTTCAACAAAACCAATTGGAAATCCACTTGTTATCTCATAACGCAACCACCCATCAAATTTCAGCTCAAACGGACACCCGAGTCAAAAGTTATGGCCTCCGGAAGTTTTGGTGTAAAAATCAAAACCCTCAAAAATATAGTTTTTTGATAAATTTTGAAAATTTCAACACATGGGTTTTGATGGCGGGGGGAAATTAGAAAATGGGTCGGAGGCGGATTTTGAAATTTTTTTGTATTTTCGCGCCAGGGGGGACATTAGGCGGCCGCCTCGTGGATGGGTCTGCCACTGTGGGCGGACAGGTCCGCCACCGGGGTGGCAGGTTCATCACCGCCGGGCAGATGGGTCCACCACTGGGGTGGCGGGTCCGCCGCCATCGGTGGATGGGTTCGCCACCGGAGGCGGACAGGTCCGCCGCATATCGGGCGGGTCCGCCACCGAAGGCGAACAAGTCCGCCGCCTGTCGGGCGGGTCCGCCACTGGAGGCGGACAGGTCTGCCACCGGAGGCGGACAGGTTCGCCGCTAGTCGGCCGGGTCTGCCACCGGAGGCGAACAGGTCTGCCACTGGAGGTGGACAGGTCCATCACCGGGCAGGCGGGTCCACCATTGGAGGTGGATGGGTCCGCCGCCACCGAGGGCGGACAGGTCCGCCGCCGCCAGGGGCGGACAGGTCCGCCACCACTGGACGGGTCCACCGGGGGGGAAGGATGAAGGACAAAAAGAGGGGATTGGCTTGGATTAGAGGGATAGATGGATAGATGCTAGGATGGATGGAGAATGATAAGGGGGAAGGTTTGGATGTATAAGAAGACGAGGACGGGAAGACACAAGAGATTGGTAGGAAGACAAAGATGGGGATATGAAAGGGAGAGTTTTGATGGATGGATAGGAGGATGAGGATGGGGATGGGGATGGGGAGCAACCTATAACTAGAGGCCAATGACAAGGGATGATAAAATGGGATGGAGATAGAGAGAAAGGAAGTAGATGGATAGGAGGATGAGGATGGGGATGGGGATGGGGAGCAACCTATAACTAGAGGCCAATGACAAGGGATGATAAAATGGGATGGAGATAGAGAGAAAGGAAGTAGATGGATAGCAAGATAAGGATGGGGAGATGATAAGGATGGGGAGATAGCAAGGATGTGATTGGATAGGAAGATAAGTATGGGGAGATGGAAAGGATGTGATTGGACAGGAAGAGAAGGATGGGGAGATGGCAAGGATGTGATTGGACAGGATGAATGATGTCTCCAAGGACTATAGCACAAAGGAAGATAGATGCCCCCACTCTAGATATGCCATGTGCGGGGAGGAATGAAGGATGGAAGACAAGTGGATGGGACGATAAAAGAATGAGATGGATGAAGATAGGATGCATGGATAAGTAAGGGAGATGGAATATAGCATGATGGGTGGATAAGGAAGATAAACGAGTGCAAATGAGGATTAGGATAGTGTGCGGATGGGGGGAATGTATACTAATAGGTGTCCAAAGCGTGCTTATATGTTTGCCCCATTGTTATCAAGATCACAAGGAGGATGGACGGATTGGGATAAATGAGATATGCCAAGCAGGATGTGTAAGCTTGATAGGATGGAGGGGATGGACGAAAATGATATATAGCAATAAGATGGGTGCATAGCCGAAAGCGTAGAAGCATAGCGGATGGAGGGAACGCAAATCAAGAAGTTGCCCCCAAGTGCAGATGGGGATTTACACATGACACCTGTTTGCCAGGTTTTCATCATGGTACTTATCCAAGGCGCTTGGTTGCCAAGTTTTCACCATTGGACGAATTATTTCTCTTTACTATTTTTTTTTTTATTTTTTTATTTTTTTGGATTTTTGACTTTTTGGATTTTTGGATTTTTTGGATAGTATGTGAAAGGAGATGGAGAAGGATAGGGAGGTGAATAAGTGGATTTAGAAGACATGCGATAAGAATAGGGATGAAGGACTCAAGCATCAAGATCCATACAAGGTATTAAGAGCTCATGTTCGAACCAACTATTGGATGCTGGTACAACCTTAGGAGGATAAATGGATTATGCAAGGGGATGAATTAGAGGGATTTGATGGGGGAGATACATGGGATAATGGGTGGGATGTTGGAAAGGGTATGGATAGAATGACGGGGTGGGTGTGTGATGGGGTGGTGAGTTCAGGACCAATATTGGCACATGTGGCGATGGATGTGAAAAGATAAGAGGACTAATGGATGGAGAATGTGAGGATAATGGAGGAGATGGAATAGTGAATTTTAGGACATAGGGACCCAAAACAGACTTAGGAGATGAAAGGTGGGTATGGTTAGCTTTTGGATTAGCAACTTTGGATGTTCTTACAAATTTTTCATTTGATGGCATTGCATCTTTTTTCTTTGGGATCCACATGGTTTTGATCTTTGCTTCGCGGGCTCTTTGCGAGCTATGGATTTGATTTTGATTTTGGATTTTGTTTTTCTTTTCTTTACCATGTCTTTTAGAGGAGACATGGGAAGCTTTAGATTCATGTGGGTGTTTAGATTGATGCATTTTTCCTCTGGCATACACAGTGCATTTATTAGCAATGGGATGGGCGTGAGGAGATGGATGATGTGGAGAAATGGAGGTAGGAGTATGGGGATTACGTGTAGATGGGGGATGTTTAGGTATGTGCCTTTTTTGATCCTGATTATGGGATACGCGAGAGGGATGTTTATGATGGATGACGTGGATAGGTGTTGGATGAATGAGCGAATGAGATGGAGGAGGTGATCTTGTGATATACGGACCCAAGATGGATAGAGTGGGTGGAGGACGAGAGATGGTGGATGGAGGGATGTAAGGACCCAAAATGGATGGAGCAGATGAAGGAGGAATATGGACGGTTGTTTTGAGGTGATACGATAGAGGAGGAGGGATGGTAGCATATGATTTGGTGGAGCGATGGGAAGAGCCGACATTTCTTTTGGAAAAGGCTCGTTGAGGATGTCTAGATGTTGTACCAACGTGTTTAGATTGTGAGTCTGGGGGAATAGATCCAAGACCTTGCATGCAGATTTGTTCTTTGACTTGGATGGGCTCTCAAATACCTTGCTCATGAAGGCTTAGACCTTTTCCTTGATAGTTCATGTGCTTGAGCATTCGATCCATGATAGGATTTTTGTTATTCTGAAAACATGATGCGAGTCCATCATTAGGTGGGGGATGATGGGTGGTATATACACTGTGTTTTTCTTCTGCAAGGAGACCACCATGGAAGAATGTGAAAGTACCAAGGGGATATGCAAGCGGTGTGGGGATAGCATTTTTAGGTGATGATGGGGGATCCTGAGAAGGAGATGATGGGATAGCAGCATTTGGATGGGTGGTATCTGGAGAGGGAGTAGGGGATATGATAGGATCTGATTTTGTGGTAGAAGGCTCATGCAATGGAGATGGAGGTGGAGCAGTAGAATCTTGAATCTCAAGAGGATCACGGGATGGAATGGATGGGGGACTGTGATCTTGCAGTAGACTAGATGGGATGGTAGGATCTTGATCTGGAGGAGGGGATATGATAGCATGCTTTGGATTAAACTCTTGACATGACTCATCTTGTGTGGAAGGAATGATAATGGAGTCGTGGGGGGACTCTTCAAGTGGGGAAGATGGAAGGATGGAGGATTCAAAATATTCCTGGGAATGGATACTATGAGTGGAAGAATTGGATTGGATTTGGGTGTCATCGATAGGTTCGACGGCTCTCGGAGTAGGGGGTGGGGGTCCAATGGAATTGGTAGATGTGATGGTAGGAGATGGGGACTCAGTAGATTCAGAGGATGTGATGGTAGGAGATGGGGACTCAGTGGATTCAGAGAATGTGATGGTAGGAGATGGTGACTCAGTGGATTCAGAGGATGTGATGGTATCATCAATGATAGGTGTTGGATGGAGAAGGGTCTCGTCACTAATGACCATGGATGATGGGTTGGGATGGCATGGTTCCACGACTGCAATGTGTGGAGTGGGAGATGTCTCCTTTGTTATAAGTCCTTGGAGAAACTTGGATACGCTAGGCTAAGATGGCGAGGTGGGAGTGGATGAAGGTTTATGGATTAGTGAGGGATTAGGACTAGGGATTGGTGGGCTAGGATTAGATAGGGGAATGGGATTGGATGCAAGATTGGGAATAGATGGGGGATTAGGTGAAGGGTTGAGATAGGGGTATTGGCATGGTGAATTAGGACACAAGAAGGTGGGTGGTGGATTGTAGTAAGGGTATGGGGATGGTGGATGAGGATGGGAAGATTGAGGTGGCGGATTAATATAGGGAGATGCGGATGTTGGATTAGGGTAAGTTGGTGGGTGTGTTTGACTAGGATAGGAAGGTGTGAATGTAGGATTAGGCTGAGAAGATTGGTATGGAAGATTAGGGTAGTGGGTACATGTGGATGAAGGATTGAGATAAGAGGATGTGGATGGGGGATCAAGATAGGGGTATTGTGATGGAAAACTAGGATAAGGGGATGATGTAGATGAAGGATATGGTGGATATGGTGGACATCCCTTGTCAAAGGTAGCATAAGGAGTGTGATTAGGCATAGATGAAGACATGATGGAATAACTTAATGGGGTGATTGGATTTTGGAATGTGGGTGGAGAAATCTTACTAGCAATGATAGTGTCAAGGGGATCTATGTCGTATACCTCTTGGTCAACAAGACTTTCATTATCGTCGTTGACATAATTAGGGTTTCCCTTGACCACTATTGATGGAGGATAAGAATTCATGATGATGAAAGGATAAGGAGGATGGATGAAAGATTATGGACGGAAATGGACTAAAGCTCAAATCAAGATTTAGGGCAAGCTCAGATTGGGATTTAGGACAAGCTCATATCGGGATTGGATTAAAGCTCAGATTAGGATGATTGGATGATACGATGGGATTGATTCTGACAATTGGATTGGATTATCAAAGGATGATTACAACACCGAATCTTCTTCAAGATGGAAGTAGATTGATTGGGTCGAAGGTGATTGGATAGGGATGCGATTGGATTGGATTGGATTGGATTGGATTGGATAAGATCGATCAATGATTGATTGATAAGATCGACTGATGGATGACGAAAGAGACTACAAATCCCATTCAGAGATTATCTTAGATGACTTAGGATACTGATTGATCGGATAAAAGGATGAATGGATGATTGCGGCACCGAATCCATTTTGAGATTGAAAATGGATTGATTGGGCCGACGATGATGATCAACTTAGGAAAGATGACAATCCTAAGAGGATGTTAATGATGACGATCAGATCAGACACTTCGGTCAATTTGGATAATAACCCGAGACGAAGTTCAAGGGATTTGGATGGGGAAAGCGATGATTTGATCAGAGAAATGGATGATAGAAATGGATGAACAAATACTCAAAATGAGCAAATGATTGATCGGGAAGGATGAACGATTACTCAGAACGAGTAAACGAATGATCAGAACGATAGAACAAGGGTTCAGAATGATGAAAGGATGTATGGAATGGGTGAAAGTTTACTCGGAATGAGTAAACGGATGATCGGAACGATAGAACGAGAGTTTGAAATGATGAAAGGACGTGTTAAATGGATGAATGTTTACTCGAAATGAGTAAACGAATGATCGAAATGACAGAACAAGAGTTCAGAATGATGAAAGGATATGTTAAATGGATGAAAGTTTACTCAAAATGAGTAAACAGATGAGCGAAATGATAGAAAGAGAGTTCAGAATGATGAAAGGATGTGTTGAATGGACGGATGTTTACTCAGAACGAGTAAACAGAGAGAATGGTAGGGTATACCCCCCTCGAGGAGGCAGATGGTGAAGAAAAGGGTGCCCTGGCCAACTTCTCAAAAGTATGAAGTGGTATATATCATTGGAAAGAGCACGAAAAAATGAGAAGAACTGCCTTTGAACGGAGTCAATCGGATAACAATGTGGAAATGGCGGCCTTGGGAAGAAAGAGCAGAAGGACAGGTCCACCACAGTAGAAGGACAGGTCCGCCACTGCACTAAGATAGGTCCGCCACAGCACAGGGACAGGTCTGCCACTACACTAGGACAGGTCCACCACAGCATAGGGACAGGTCCGCCACTGCACTAGGATAGGTCCACCACTGTAGAGGGACAGGTCTGCCACAGGGTTAGGACAGGTCCGCCATAGCACAGGGACAGGTCCGCCACTGCACAGGGATAGGCCCGCCACTGCACTATGACAGGTCTGCCACTGCAGAAAGACAGGTCTGCCACTGCACTAGGACAGGTCCACCACTGCACTAGGACAAGTCCGCCACTACACAGGGAGAAGTCCGCCAAAGGATGAGGACAGGTCTGTCAAAGGATAATTTTAAGTTGGATGTTTGGATGGATGGGAAAGGCAAAGGACCCAAAATATAGCAATCACAAAAGACTTGGCCAAACTGATAATCACTGGTTTTTGCACAAGAAAGATAATTCAAACAACACGACCCTAAGATTAGTAGAAACGGGTATGGTCAACAAAGTCTTCTACTCTAGGATGCACATGGTTGCTAATGAGTCCTCGATATACACCCGGTACGTGAGGCCCAAACCGTGAACACCAACACATTACAAGCGTGAGTCAGGAACCTTAGCAAGATACTAAAGGCTCAGACCAACTCTTCATGTCATCTCGACGCTTCACCAATTACAATGTGGTTGGATTGAGGTACAACTTTCGCTCTCCCCCCTTTATATACCCCGCCGGTATGCGTGGTTGGAATCATCCTTTGGGGTGATGAAATCCCCAAGCAAGTCCCACTAAGAAAGTGAAAAAGGGTGACTCAAAAGGACTTGGAAAGCTACGATTTCTCGTCACCCAGGATCGCCAAATGGCGCAAGGGGATTGGATATGTCAAATAGCCTTCCCAAACACGCCAAACAAGGTTTATTGACCCCCTTTAATTAAGCTATGTGCCTATTTTACCAAAAGACAATCGGAAAAAACTTAAAATTTTTACCTTTCTAGAGGACAGGTTCGCCACTCTGCAGGGACAGATCCGCCACTCTGCAGGGACAAGTTCGCCACTCTATCAGGGTAGGTCCGCCACTGCAGGACAGGTCCGCCACAGCAGGACAGGTCCACCACCAGAGGACAAATCCACCACCCTGCCAGGACAGGTCCGCCACTACAGGACAGGTCCGCCACAGTAGGATAGGTCTGCCACTCTGTCAGGACAGGTCCGCCACCGCTGGACAGGTCCGCCATCATTGGACAGATCCACCACTCTATCAGGACAGGTCCACCACTCTGCAACCTGTACCTTGAAAAATGCAAAAAATAGCAAACATGAAAGAAATAGATCCGTTTATGGGTCCCACTGGGCATGCCAGAAATGTGATAGGTTGAATGTGAGCGTTAGAAAATGAGCAGCAAGTGAAAGAGTGCAAATAAACACCAAAACTGTAACCTACACCTCAAGATTAGCCTAAGTTGGAAACAACACAAGATAAAAAGCAACAAATAGAACCTTATACCTTGCGTCGAATCGATCCTTTGGTTGGCCCTTCGATCTTCGATGTGTATGCTCCTTGGATGGCAAGTAGATGCAAGCTAAGTGATGTTGTGAGGATGAGTGCAAGTGGATGAAAGCATGAAAATGGCTAAGTATAAGTTGAGAAACAAAATTGCAAGAGTTTGGCTAGCAAAATGATCTCCCTCAAAATGAGAGAAAAGAGGGGGTATTTATAAGATTTTTGAGAATTCCTAGGGGAAATGGAGGGTCAAGATTGAGCCACCAAATATCAAGATGTAGGGCGAAGATGAGTTGAGAACTCACAAGCCCTCACATCTTGACATGTGGCATGTGAGATAGCCCTAAAAGGTGAAGTGGACATGAGGTGGAAGGAGAAGTACATGACATGGAGGGGGGTACAAAGTACCTTGGGATTAGACAAGATCTCCTCATAAATGAGGTGCTTGTCCCCATGTGGGTGAGAGAACAAGTGGGGAATTAAAAATTCCTCAAATATCCTCATGGGGAGATGGGAAAGAATAAAGAATAAGTGAAGGACATGTGGGAAGAAGTGAAGTAATTAAAAATTCCTTTTGGGTGCCTTGGGGGATTAAAAGGTGAATTAAAAATTCACATGGGGAAGGGAGATGCCCTGTCAAAAAGGAGAAAGCCTTTAATAAGGTTGACCAAGGACACATGTCATAAAAGATATGGAGAAGAGAAAAGGAATTTAATATTCCTTGAAAGAATAAAAGGAATTAAAAATTCCTTGAGAGGTTGATTAGGTTAGTTAGTGAAGGATTAGAGGATGGTTAGGTGGCTAAAAGAGATTAGAGGCCAACTTGCAAAAGTTGGAGGATGTGACACATTCTAATCAAGGATTAGGCATGTGCACATCCTAATGATGGGATTAGAAGAAGGATTAAGATAAGATAAAAATGATGGAGGATGTGACATGAAGGGAATTAAATAAATGGAATATTTATTTAATTCAATTGATGGAAGGAGGATTAAAGAGATAAGGTATTATTGATTAAATACCTTCGGGATCTGGCAGAATTAAAGATATTAATTAAATAATAGCAGTATTACTTAATTAACGAAAATAAGACGAAAGTGGATGAATTTGGATAAATTAAGTGTCCAAATTTAGACATCTACAATAATATTACTATTTTATTATTGTTATTATTAAATTAATATTATAATATCATTATTATTTTATTATTGTACATTAATATTAATATAAGTATTATATTATTGGGCTCTAGGAAAATTCACCACCAACAATTCACCATGGGAGAACTCACCGCCATGACAAATTCACCACAAACAACTCACTATAGTGGAAAATTCATCGCATATACAATTAGAAATTTTGATTTATGATAATAAAAATGAAAACATTTTTCAATATATATATATATATATATATATATATATATATGTATATGTATATAGCAAAAGTGGACACACCACAATAATATATTAATATTTATGAAATATGTACATAGACCTGGTTCGGAGGGCATACTAGTAGGAAAGAACCAAGAAGAAAACCTTCGGTTATAGCCTGTTCAAATATATTAAGTACAAAATTATCCCTCATGTGGGATATTCAAATTGTATTCTAATAAACCAATTATACAACAATATTAGTCATCTATAATCAATTATACATGTGAAAATTATTCTTTTGCAAAAAAAAATCAAAATTTTGGAAGTATATATTAAAAAATGTTAATGTGATTAATTGTTGGTGGTGACACATTATTCTACATGTTACAAAATTAAGATGGCTTGAGAGAATATGATGCAATCAAAACTTGATATATGGTTGACAACTAGAATGTGGTAGGGACCATTCTATTGGGTGCAAAAAATGGTTGTATTTTAATAACACACATCAACAAAAGATTAAACATCAATATCTATAAATCTAACGAATCTAGGGCGATTTCAAACTTTTGAGTTTGTAAGCCTAGCACTCCAAAAATTTCATTCTGGAATTCAACTACAATCGTCCATCAAACATTCATGGAATGGTGAAATATTTTAATACATTATTTTAAATTTTTTGAAGATATATTACTAGCATATATATCTTTAATTTATTTTACTTTTACACTTTAAAAATATAACATAACTAATAATAAAAAAAAAATCTTCAGCAAGGATATCTGTCAACATACTTATATGAGGTTTAATTATATTAGATTTAATATATAAATATATATTAATTGGTTATATTAAATGATAATATTATGATTTTATTAATATTAGTATTATACTGTTAATATTAATATTATATTATTGATATTACTATTATACTATTATAATTACTAAAATATAATTGTTCTTTAATTTTATATTTTTATTATTAATATTAGCATTATATTATTAATAATATATAATATTACCATATATTATTATTATATTATAATATATTTTATTATAATATATTTTTTTTAAGATAAAAGTGGATATGCCACTGTAACGATTTCTATTATTGAATGGAGAATTTTTATAATATGTATAGGTAGAGCCAATCGCAGTCATGTCTGAAAGTACAAGTCTGCCTGATAACGACACAACAAAATTACAAAACATTACAATTCAAGGATGTATCTTCCTTCAAAGCATAACACCGAGCATCAGCAGCTGAGAACAAAATGACCATAGACAGGAACTATATGCAGAAACAACCAACGACATACCTAGATCAAAAAACCTGACACGGAAGACCCATGAGAGTAGCACAAACCATCACACCTTACTCTTCACTGAGGAGGTCAAATCCGTAGGAGCAAGATATGGCTCATAAAAAGGGTCATTAAGAGCATGTTTAAACAAGAAGCAAATTGCACATAATGGGCACCACACTCTATTTGTAAGGCAACACCCCAGGGTTGGTCAGAGGGCACAAAGCCGAGCACGAAATGTAGCCGAATGGCCAGTCACAAAATCCTGAACCAAAACACACAAGAGAGACTAATGCATGGGAAGATAGGAGGTGAACCCTGCAAATAATTCCTCCAAAGAGATGAGAATCCCCTTGAAGATCGTACCTCTCCAATGCTGAGTCTAAAACAAACATTGGACACACATGGGGAAGCAAAAAACTCCCATCAATAAACCTTAACAGTCTCCAAGAACTACAACATATCCATAAAATTTGAGACAAACAGAGAAGCAAGCTCGTGCAGAAGAGCCATGGGATGCATTTCCAACCAGAAAAAATCAATAATATTCATTAATTCCTCTTCCACCAATGGGTAATGGATTAAAAAAGTAGTGGGCAACAATTGAGCAGTGGAATTATGTTGAACCCGAACCTCATGAAATCTTGGCAGGATGAACACTCTGAATAATCCATCCATGATAGCCCAACAAACAAGCAGAATCCCAAAAGAACCAAAATGCCAAGTGACAAACAACTGAGCCAGAGTGTGAGATTTAAAGATGGCCGCATTAAACTCGAGATTCTCTGAGCATTATTTCTTGTACCAGTGAGGCGAAGTTTAACACAAGCCCAATTTGTGAAAGCAGTGGCATGCTGAGGAAAGGCCACCTCTCACAAATTATCAGAGAAAGTACAACAACCTTATGCCAGATCAAAAGGCTACCACCAACCAATTCCATTTTGCATAAGCAAAAAATCCCAAGGCGAACTCTCCCGTACGGGAAAACTAAATGAAAAGCCATTTGCAGGGATATAGTACCCACATTATCCTTGAAAGGACCACTGCATATTAAAGCAGTCAGAAAACATTAATGGCACATGGTTCAATGCCAGGCCAGCTGATGTCGTGGAGACCATCCAAGCCACCAAGGCATAAAACCACATGAAGAGCCACACGAACATCAAGGAAACTATCCTATCACCAGACGAGGGCGACGTCGAGGAGACCGTCAAACACCAGAAAAGAGAATGCCACGTGAATCCAAAATCCAAAAACAACACGCCACCTTGACGTCGAGAAGACCATCCAGTGGGCCATGACCAGAATGCCAAGTGGACGTCGAGAAGACCATCCCAAAGAAATGAACATAGAACCAAATGGACATCAAGGGAATTGTCCCAACCAATGTATAGACTGCCACAAGGACGTCAAAGGGACCATCCAAATGGCAAAATATATGGATCCATATAGACGTCAAGAGGACCATCCAATCAACCAAGATCAAAGTGCCAGTAGGACGTCAAGCGGACCATCCTAAAATCAAAGTGCAAGATGCCACAAGGACATCAAAGGGACCGTCCAAGGGTTAGCCGAATCCGACGTCATGGGGACTGCCACATAAGCTAGGAAAAATGAGAACCAAATGGATGTCAAGGAGACCATCGCAGAGCTAGCTTAACACGACGTCATGAAGACCATTGACCACCAAGGTGCCAAGAAGGCCACCCAAACCAAAGTCAAGATAGAGGTGCTGAGAAAGCCACCACAACATCCCACAGCCGCCATGAATCAAGCAAGTCCAAAATGAAAACCATGTGTTTGCTCAAATATTTTCTCCTATTCAAGGCAAAGCAATACTGCCACAAGCCAACACACATTAGCTCAAAAAACAATTTAAATCAATAGTTGATAAAATAGTGATGGGAAGAGAAGAGTCTATCGCCTTATTGGCAAGTTTATCTACCAAAGAGTTGCTTTCTCTAAAACAATGTTGAAATTGGTATGCCTCGAAGTTCTGGAGCAAGAGTAGAGCATGATCCAACAGGTATTTTAAATTCCAAGGCCACAAGTCCTTTTTTTATCATGGCACCAATCACCAATTGAGAAACACCCTCAATCTCGATGCGAGAAATCTTGTTACTTATTGCCAATTCCAGCCCCATAGTTAGAGTTGAGAATTCTGCCACATTATTCATTCCATTAGCCAATGCTTTATAGGAAGCCCTTATAACTAGTCCATTACTATCTCTCAACACCACCCCAGCCCCCGAAGGACTAAGATTACCATGGGAAACACCATCAAAATTTAGTTTGACCCAACCCACTTTCGAAGGAGACCATTTAGCCAATTTTCTTAGATCATCAGATTTACCATTTTGAAGAGATCCTTTAACCAGAGGGGCCTTTAATAAGGGCCCAGATTTGAGTATCCAATCATCCCAAGAAGAGAAATAAATGAGATTTTTTTTCTCCTTCAACACATAGAACATAACCAACTCAAAGATGGAAGAATCAATTTTTTGAATGATATGATTAACTACACAGGTTTTATGTCTAAGGATATTATTATTTCTTTCAATCCAAAGAGACCAAATAACAATTGATAGGCTAATAGACCGAATGAAAGCATATAGTGAACCTTTATAAGAGAAGGCCAACTTTGAAAGTGTTTCAAGAGGGTACACTATAAGGGCCCTGTTACCTAATTTTTACCCTCAGGTTCAATCAGGCAGAATATCATGTGACAGGGGTTCCATTAGGTCTGAATGCTTCAAACTAGAGAACATATCGGCGTGAGAATGGCAGGGTCCCCCCGATCCATTTTTGAAATGTCTGTGTTGCCAATCGGTAAGACATTTTTGATGTCACAATGATCAGGATCCATCTCCAGGCACAATTCGGCTTGACATTCTCTTTAGATTTTGCCGAGACCAAGGACATCGGCATAAAGGCATGCCGAAGTAATGATGTCTCCCCGAAACAAAATAGAGCTCGGCGAAGGGCGAAAGAATCGGCAAGAGTTTCACCGAATAGTGGAGCCTCCAAAATCAAACGAGGCGGCATTGGCAAAGGAAACAGAGCTCGGTGGGAGGTCTCATTGACAACTAAAGGTCATGCCGACATTCCTGGCGCCTTCGGTGTAATACGAGGAGCTCGCCAGGAAGTTTCGCCGAAAGCAGAGAGTCACCCCGACGGGAAGCAGCTCGCCAAGAGTAAGTGATATCGCCCTAGTGTCTTGCCGAAAATTGGTGGTCTCGCCGAAGAAATAGGAGCTCAGGGAGATGTCTTCCCGACCAGTGGAAGTCATGGTGAAAGACAAGGAGATCTCGGCAGAAAGAGAGGACCTCAATGTGAGGTCTGGGCAATAAGGAAAAGTCTCACCGACAGAAAGGAGGGAGTTCACCAAGACAAAATCAATGCGGCATAGGGTCTCGGCGACTAACAAGGGGTCTCAGGATCACCGAAAGATTCAACCATTGGCATAATGTCTTGCCAAAGGCCAGATGTCTCCCTGATAGCATGATGGCTCTCGGCGGAGTAAAGTGAGCTCGAACAGAAAGGAGGGAGTTCACCATGAGGTCTGGCCGGTAGAAGGAGTCTCGCCAATAGCAGAAAGATTTCGCCGAGACCAAGGACATCGGCATAAAGTTATGTCGAAGTAGGGATGTCTCTCCGACAAGATGCAAAGTAGGTTCATTGCCGAGAGAATGAGATCATCGCCAGGAGGTCTCGCTAAGTGTAGTGGGTCTCTCTGAAACTGATGCCTTCCCTAAGCGTGGAGTTTTTGCCATGATATCCTAGCAACAAAATTGTGTCTTGCCGACGGCCTCAATGGTATCGGTATGACTGATAGAGCTCAATATGAACTCTCATCGACTGTCACATACTACGTCGATTGTTTCCAAATGATATGATCGCATCGGCAAGACACCTTCAGTGTCTCGTCGAGATGCGATTCTTTTCAAAAGGATTTTTGACCAGCTGCAGGGTTGCATGGCTTTCACTCAGCCAATCAGAGAGATATAGGGATAAACCGTGGCAGTCCAAAGAGCGTCGACAGGATGAAGGGCGATGTGTATCTATTGCAGGATCAGAGCATTCATGGTGTGGCCGAAGTAGCTCAACTGGATACGATGGATCGAATAAATGTGGTAGCTGAAAGAATATCTGAGGAGGACTTCTTCGAGAATGTGTCTCACCAACACCAACAACAGGGACATGCAGGATCTTCAACATTAATTAGATAAAATATCAGGAGAAATCCTATCCCGAACTAGGATATTTTTTGTAACCCCTAAGGGGCCGATGTATCAGTTTGTATATAAGGCATTTTTGCCTTTTTGTAAATAGTTCTGATTGCACACCCTAAAGAGTTAGTGATTTTCAATCAAATATTTCTTTGTCAATGTATGTTTTCTATAACTTAGCAGAAATCTTGAATACAACACAAAAATTTACCTTGGAAGTTTGTCTTCATATTTGTATGATTCTTATTTTTGTATCTTTCTTTTGCATATGCAAGTTTCTAACTATGTTTTCCATAATACTATATCCATATCTTAGAGTTGTGAAATCAATCTTTCCTTCCTGAGATGTGTATGTAGACCAAACCTATTAGGAAGACCAGCATTAAATCTGAAAGAGGTTGTTCTACGAATAGCAATTAGACTTTCAAGTGTGTGTTTTTCTGCATTCATTTCATGATTTCTCGAACATCTTGGTGTATCACCCATGTGTAGTCCTTTAATTTATGTATTCTTTATCCCTTTCCCTTCAAAGAAGCGATAGTTTAGGTGACACCAAAGGAAGTAGACCTTCTCCAGAGGTTCATTTCAGTTATAGGTGACCCACAACCTTGAGATGATCCCATGTTGCTCTAGAATGCTCAGTTTCTTGCAAACTCAGCACAGGGTGCAATTCTAGGTGACAACAGTTTCTGGTACGCCCGGTGGGATAGTGAACTGCTCCTCAGTTCATATTAACACACTTTATTGCTACTGTTTGGTGTTTGCAGTAGTGGTTTCAGTCTTTTGGAAGCATTTTCTTTACATACCTGGCAACTCCAAGCAAATCTACTGGTTTCAACAAGTTTAGTGCTGGTATGTTTCAATTATAAGCTGAATATTCGAATTGTAGCATACATGTGAGTAGAGATGACAGATTTTCGTAGTTACCATGTATACCCACTTCAATTTCATGAAAATCCTATCAACCAATCACACTATCAGCCATATCAGGCCAGTCCTACTACTGGTTTAATCCTAAACAACCATGCAATAGTAGCCTATCAACATGCTCAACATGCTTACCTCCCACCCACCCCTGCTCAGTCTTTGAATCCACATTTGGATGTCCAAAATCAGCTCCAAGAGTTTAATTATATAAAGAAAAACATGAATAACACAAAGGACATGTTGTCAGACATCGTAAGGCAGATGGAAGAGCTTAGGAGGCAGCAGGAGTATGATCAAAAACAAGAAGAGATGGCCTATCAGGCCTACCTTCATGAGCAGGAGACCGATTGGCAACAAGAACAAGAAGTTTACCAAGCTCAGATAAGGGAGCAGGAATGGGAGGCTGAAAGGAGGCAATTTGAAGAGAGCCTTGCCCAGCAGCTGGCTACAAAAGATGCAGAAATGAGGCTAAATTTTTCTAAACAAGAGGAGGTGCAGATGAGACAATAGGAGGGAGCCTCAAAGTACAAAATTCCAAGTTTTAGACAGGGTGAATCTAGCATGGACAACTACAATGAAATTGCTAAGTTGGAGGAGCACGTGTTTTCAGTTCCAAGCTTCAAGCAGATTGTTTCTTCTCAAAGCTTGAAACTGACTAGAGATCTTCCTCCGGTGGAAGACACTTGCGAAATGGCAGTTTTAGAACAGTAGGGAGGCATCAAACCAACCAATGAGTTGCTGACCAATGTTCATCAGCAAGAAAATGAAGCATTAGACTTGGAAAAGGATAATGAAATTGAACTTGATACCATTCTCCAAGGTATGGGTTGTGATATTTTCAAGCATGCGATAACTAAGAAGGCTAATACTAAGCTTTCTGAAGAAGCATGCATAGTTATTATTGAACGGTTTTTTTCAACATTGGATGAAGACTCAGAAGTGGTTGATAGTCATGTTGAAATAGAATAATAGGTTCATGAACTTGAACAAAGGCTGCAACATCAGGAGGAGCCTAATGAGCCTAATTTGCAAGGTCATAATTGGTTGGAGGAGCTTCCATTCTATTGTGCAGAGGAGCTTGAGGCTACATCATTGCTTGAATTGTTGCCCCCCTTTATTGAGGAAAACAAGCTTGAATCCGAATGTAACTCTTCCAGTGATGTTGAGAATTATGAACAACTTCCTTTCATGTCTATAAAGGAGCCTGAGGTTGATGAATTGATTAAATATGTGATGGAGGAAGCCATCTCATTGTTCTCCATTGAAGAAATAAGTGTTCATTTAGGAAAGCATGAACATACTGAAGAGGTTTCTATTCTTTCACCAATTCGGTCACAGGGGCTATACCTTTCCAGCCAGCAAGGTGGTAAAATGGCAGTTCATGCGCAAGAGATCAAAGGAGGCTCAATTTTTTCCCTTACCAAAGGTTGTCCAATCAAATACCTAGCTCAGATGGAGTCCAATACAACACCAAGGATGAATCCTACACCCAAGCATGAGGGTACTACTCAGGAGGAGCACACTCAAGTTACCTTTCCACCTCAGAGTGGGAATGTTTACATTTCGTATGGAAAGGTTAGTAAACTTGAATATGTTTTGCAAGAGATCTTACAACCATCCATTGGAGTGTCGTGCACACTTCATTTCTCTTTAGTTGTTCTCCAGCATGGCAAACATCATAAATTTTTGAGAAAGGGCAGCTATTTTACCCAACCTGTGAATGGTTTTGTTTGATCAGTTTCTCACTGGTTAGTATAGGGTAGGTTTAGATGCAATTTACTTTCCCTAAGTGTTGTTTCAACATATGTAAATAGTTTTATTTCAGTTTTTCCCTACTTTCAATAAGTTTCCAAGTCTGTTCCAGAATTTTCCCAATGACTCCATGCCCAATGCATATGCCTAGCCTATTGGTCTTCATGTTTAGAAGGAAAACATCCATCAAAGGTCGCCAGAAATGTTACCTAATTTTTACCCTTAGGCTCAATTAGGCAAAATATCATGTGACAGGGGTTCGATTAGGTCTGAATGCTTCAAACCAAAGAACATATTGGCGTGAGAATGGCAGGGTCCCCTCGATCCATTTTTGAAATGTCTGTGTTGCCAATCGGTAAGACATTTTTGATGTCACAGCGATCGAGATCTATCTCCAGGCACAATTCGGCATGACATTCTCATTAGATTTCGCCGAGACCGAGGACATCGGCATAAAGGCATGCCAAAGTAATGATGTCTCCCCAAAACAAAACAGAGCTCGGCGAAGGGCGAAAGAGTCAGCAAGAGTCTCACCGAACAATGGAGCCTCCAAAATCAAACAAGGCAGCATTGGCAAAGGAAACAAAGCTTGACGGGAGGTCTCATTGACAACTAAAGGTCACGCCGACATGACTGGCACCTTCGGTGTAATACGAGGAGCTCGCCAGGAAGTTTTGCCGAAAGCAGAGAGTCACCCCGATGGGAAGCAGCTCGCTGAGAGTAAGTGATATCGCCCTAGTGTCTTGCCAAAAATCGGTGGTCTCGCCGAAGAAATAGGAGCTTGGGGAGATGTCTTCCCAACTGGTGGAAGTCACGGCGAAAGACAAGGAGATCTCGATAGAAAGAGAGGACCTCGGTGTGAGGTCTAGGCAATAAGGAAAAGTCTCATCGACAGAAAGGAGGGAGTTCACCAAGACAAAATCAATGCGGCATAGGGTCTTGGCGACTAACGAGGGGTCTCAGGATCGCGAAAAGATTCAACCATTGGCATAATGTCTTGCCGAAGGCCAGATGTCTCCCCGACAGCAAGATGGCTCTCGGTGGAGTAAAGTGAGCTCGGACAGAAAGGAGGGAGTTCACCATGAGGTTTGGCCGGTAGAAGGAGTCTCTCCAACATTAGAAAGATTTCTCTAAGACCAAGGACATCGGCATAAAGTTATGTCAAAGTAGGGATGTCTCCCCGACAGGATGCAAATTAGGTTCATTGACAAGAGAATGAGGTCATCGCCAGGAGGTCTCACCGAGTGTAGTGGGTCTCTCCGAAATTGATGCCTTCGCTAAGCGTGGATTTTTCGCCATGATATCCCAGCGACAGAATTGTGTCTTGCTGACAGCCTCAGTGGTATCGGTATGACTGATAGAGCTTGATATGAACTCTCATCGACTGTCACGTATTACGTCGATTGTTGCCAAATGATATAATCGCATCGGCAAGACACCTTCAGTGTCTCGCCAAGATGCGATTCTTTTCAAAATGATTTTTGACCAACTGCAGGGCTGCGTGGCTTTCACTCAGCCAATCAGACAAATATAGGGATAAACCGTGGTAGTCCATAGAGCGTCAACAGGATGAAGGGAGACGTGTATCTGTTGCAAGATCAGAGCATTCATGGTGAGGCCGAAGTAGCTCAACTGGACATGATGGATCGAATAAATGTGGTAGCTGAAAGAATATCTGAGGAGGACTTCTTTAAGAATGTGTCTCACTAACACCAACAATAAGGACACGCAAGATCTTCAGCATTAATTCGATAAAATATTAGGGGAAATCCTATCCCAAATTAGGATATTTTTTGTAAGCCCTAAGGGGCTGACGTATCAGTTTGTATATAAGGCATTTTTGCCTTTTTGTAAATAGTTTAGATTGCACACCCTAAAGAGTTAGTGATTTTCAATCAATCCTTTCTCTGTCAATGTATGTTTTCTGTAACTCAGCTGAAATCTTGAATACAACACAAAAATTTACCTTGGAAGTTTGTCTTCATATTTGTATGATTCTTATTTTTGTATCTTTCTTTTGCATATGCAAGTTTCTAACTGTGTTTTCCATAATGCTATATCCATATCTTAGAGTTGTGAAATCAATGTTTCCTTCCTGAGATGTGTATGTAGACCAAACCTGTTAAGAAGACTAGCATTAAATCTGAAAGAGGTTCTTCTAAGAATAGCAATTAGACTTTCAAGTGTGTGTTTTTCTGCGTTCATTTCATGATTTCTCAAACATATTGGTGTATCACCCTAGTGTAGTCCTTTAATTTATGTACTCTTTATCCCTTTCCCTTCAAAGAAGCAGTAGTTTATGTGACACCAAAGGAAGCCAGCCTTCTACGGAGGTTCATTTCAGTTATAGGTGACCCATAGCCTTGAGATGATCCCATGTTGCTCTAGAATGCTTAGTTTCTTGAAAACTCAGCATAGGGTGCAATTCTAGGTGACAACACTTTCTGGAATGCCCGGTGGGATAGTGAACTGCTCCTCAGTTCATATTAACACATTTTATTGCTGTTGTTTGGTGTGTGCAGCAATGGTTTCAATCTTTTGGAAGCATTTTCTTTACAAACCTAGTGACTCCAAGAAAATCTACTGGTTTCAACAAGTTTAGTGCTGGTATGTTTCAATTATAAGTTGAATATTCTAATTGTAGCATACATGTGAGTAGAGATGACAAATTTTTGTAGTTACCATGTATACCCACTTCAATTTCATGAAAATCATGTCAACCAATCACCCTATCAGCCATATCAGGCCAGTCATACTACTGGTTTAATCCTAAACAGCCATGCAACAATAGCCTATCAACATGCTCAACATGCTTACCTACCACCCACCCCTGATCAGTCTTTGAATCCACATTTGGATGTCCAAAATCAGCTCCAAGATTTTAATTATATAAAGAAAAACATGAATAACACAAAGGACATGTTGTCAGACATCGTAAGGCAGATGGAAGAGCTTAGGAGGCAGCAGGAGTATGATCAAAAACAAGAAGAGATGGCCTATCAGGCCTACCTTCATGCACAAGAGACCGATTGGCAACAAGAACAAGAAGTTTACCAAGCTCAGATAAGGGAGCAGGAATGGGAGGCGGAAAGGAGGCAATTTGAAGAGAGCCTTGCCCAGCAGCTAGCTGCAAAAGATGCATAAATGAGGCTAAATTTTTCTAAACAAGAGGAGGTGCAAATGAGACAACAGGAGGGAGCCTCAAAGTACAAAATTCCAAGTTTCAGACAGGGTGAATCTAGCATGGAAAACTACAATGAAATTGCTAAGTTGGAGGAGCATGTGTTTTTAGTTCCAAGCTTCAAGCAGATTGTTTCTTCTCAAAGCTTGAAACTGACTAAAGATCTTCCTCCGGTGGAAGACACTTGTGAAATGGCAGTTTCAAAACAGCAGGGAGGCATCAAACCAGCCAATGAGTTGCTGACCAATGTTCATTAGCAAGAAAATGAAGCATTAGACATGGAAAAGGATAATGAAATTGAACTTGATACCATTCTCCAAGGTATGGGCTATGATATTTTCAAGCATGCGATAACTAAGAAGGCTAATACTAAGCTTTCTGAAGAAGCATGCATAGTTATTATTGAACAGTTTTTTTCAACATTGGATGAAGACTCAGAAGTGGTTAATAGTCATGGTGAACTAGAACAACAGGTTCATGAACTTGAACAAAGGCTGCAACATCAGGAGGAGCCTAATGAGCCTAATTTGCAAGGCCATAACTGGTTGGAGGAGCTTCCATTCTATTGTGCAGAGGAGCTTGAGGCTAAATCATTGCTTGAATTGTTGCCCCCCTTTATGAGGAAAGCAAGCTTGAATCTGAATGCAACTCTTCCAGTGATGATGAGAATTATGAACAGCTTCCTTTCAGATCTATAAAGGAGCCTGAGGTTGATGAATTGATTAAATATGTGATGGAGGAAGCCATCTCATTGTTCTTCGTTGAAGAAATAAGTGTTCATTTAAGAAAGCATGAACATACTGAAGAGGTTTCTATTCTTTCACCAATTTGGTCACAGGGGCTATACCTTTCCAGCCAGCAAGGTGGTAAAATGGCAATTCATGAGCAAGAGATCAAAGGAGGCTCAATTTTTGCCCTTACCAAAGGCTATCCAATCAGATACCTAGCTCAGATGGAGTCCAATACAACACCAAGGATGAATCCTACACCCAAGCATGAGGGTACTACTCAGGAGGAGCGCACTCAAGTTACCTTTCCACCTTAGAGTGGGAATGTTTACATTCCGTATGGAAAGGTTAGTAAACTTGAATATGTTTTGCAAGAGATCTTACAGCCATTTATTGGAGTGTCGTGCATACTTCATTTCTCTTTAGTTGTTCTCCGGAATGGCAAACATCGTAAATTTTTTAGAAAGGGCGGTTATTTTACCCAACCTGTGAATGGTTTTGTTTGATCAGTTTCTCACTGGTTAGTATAGGGTAGGTTTAGATGCAATTTACTTTCCCTAAGTGTTGTTTCAACACATGTAAATAGTTTTATTTCAGTTTTTCCATGCTTTCAATAAGTTTCCAAGTTTGTTCCATAATTTTCCCAATGACTCCATGCCCAATGGATATGCCTAGCCTACTGGTCTTCATGTTTAGTAGGCAAACATCCATCAAAGGTCGCCAGAAATGTTACCTAATTTTTACCCTCAGGCTCAATCCGGTAGAATATTATGTGACAGGGGTTCCATTAGGTCTGAATGCTTCAAACTAGAGAACATATCAGTGTGAGAATGGCAAGGTCCCCCCGATCCATTTTTGAAATGTTTGTGTTGCCAATCGGTAAGACATTTTTGATGTCAAAGTGATCAGGATCCATCTCCAGGCACAATTCGGTGTGACATTCTCTTTAGATTTCGCCGAGACTAAGGACATCGGCATAAAGGCATGTCGAAGTAATGATGTCTCCCCAAAACAAAACAGATCTCGACGAAGGGCGAAAGGATCAGCAAGAGTCTCACTGAACAGTGGAGCCTCCAAAATCAAACGAGGCGGCATCGAAAAAGGAAACAGAGCTCGGCGGGAGGTCTCATCGACAACTAAAGGTCATGCCGACATGCCTGGTGCCTTTGGTGTAATACGAGGAGCTCGCCAGGAAGTTTCACCGAAAGTAGAGAGTCACCCCGACGGGAAGCAGCTCGCCGAGAGTAAGTGATATCGCCCTAGTGTCTTGCTGAAAATCGGTGGTCTCACCGAAGAAATAGGAGCTCAAGGAGATGTCTTCCCGACCGGTGGAAGTCATGGTGAAAGACAAGGAGATCTCGATAGAAAGAGAGGACCTCGGTGTGAGGTCTGGGCGATAAGGAAAAGTCTCGCCGACAGAAAGGAGGGAGTTCACCAAGACAAAATCAATGCAGCATAGTGTCTCGGCGACTAACGAGGGGTCTCAAGATCGCCGAAAGATTCAATCATCGGCATAATGTCTTGCCGAAGGCCAAATGTCTCCCTGATAGCAAGATGGCTCTCGGCGGAGTAAAGTGAGCTCGGACAGAAAGGAGGGAGTTCGCCATGAGGTCTCGCTGGTAGAAGGAGTCTCACCAACAGCAGAAAGATTTTGCCGAGACCGAGGACATCGGCATAAAGTTATGTCAAAGTAGGGATGTCTCCTCGACAGGATGCAAAGTAGGTTCATTGCCGAGAGAATGAGGTCATCGCCAAGAGGTCTCACCGAGTGTAGTGAGTCTCTCTGAAACTGATGCCTTCGCTAAGTGTGGAGTTTTTGCCATGATATCCTAGTGACAGAATTGTGTCTTGCCGATGGCCTCAGTGGTATCGGTATGACTGATAGAGCTTGATATGAACTCTCATCGATTATCACGTACTACGCCAATTTTTTCCAAATGATATAATCGCATCGGCAAGACACCTTCAGTGTCTCGCCGAGATGCAATTCTTTTCAAAATGATTTTTGACCAGCTGCAGGGCTATGTGGCTTTCACTTGGCTAATTAGAGAGATATAGGGATAAACCATGGTAGTCTAAAGAGCGTCGACAAGATGAAGGGTGACGTGTATCTGTTGCAGGATTAGAGCATTCATGGTGCGGCCGAAGTAGCTCAACTGGACACGATGGATCGAATAAATGTGGTAGCTGAAAGAATATCTGAGGAGGACTTCTTCAAGAATGTGTCTCACCAACACCAACAACAAGGACACGCAAGATCTTCATTATTAATTCGATAAAATATCAGGGGAAATCCTATCCTGAACTAGGATATTTTTTGTAAGCCCTAAGGGGCCGACGTATCAGTTTGTATATAAAGCATTTTTTCCTTTTTGTAAATAGTTTAGATTGCACACCCTAAAGAGTTAGTGATTTTCAATCAATCCTTTCTCTATCAATGTATGTTTTCTGTAACTCAGCTGAAATCTTGAATACAACACAGAAATTTACCTTGGAAGTTTGTCTTCATATTTGTATGATTCTTATTTTTGTATCTTTCTTTTGCACATGCAAGTTTCTAACTGTGTTTTCCATAATGCTATATCCATATCTTAGAGTTGTGAAATCAATGTTTCCTTCCTGAGATGTGTATGTAGACCAAACCTGTTAAGAAGACCAGTATTAAATCTGAAGGAGGTTGTTCTAAGAATAGCAATTAGACTTTCAAGTGTGTGTTTTTCTACGTTCATTTGATGATTTCTCAAACATCTTGGTGTATCACCCTAGTGTATTCCTTTAATTTGTGTACTCTTTATCCCTTTCCCTTCAAAGGAGCAGTAGTTTAGGTGACACCAAAGGAAGCCGGCCTTCTCCGGAGGTTCATTTCAGTTATAGGTGACCCACAGCCTTGAGATGATCCCATGTTTCTCTAGAATGCTCAGTTTCTTGCAAACTTAGCACATGGTGCAATTCTAGGTGACAACTCGCCTAAACCAACCTAATTTCTTCTAGAGCCACACTCAACAAGCTTGAGAAAATTCACAAGACAACAAGAAATGATCTGAAGACTCATACGTTTTCCCACAAAGAACATAGGAAACAAGAGGAGTGATACCCAAATGATCCAATATCATACCCGTGAGAATTCTATCTTTCAAAGTCAACCACAAAAATTCCCCAGCTTTTGGAAGTACTGCCAGACCCAAACAAAGGTTATGAGGCCAATCCAAAGCACTTTATTTCTCAACCAAAGACAAATAGCCCCTGACTTTGATTCGATCTAGATGACTTCATCATCATAATTAGTATGCATTAATCTCCTCTTTTTAATTTCTTTGTAAAAAGAATCCTTAAGATGAGTCGAGATAGGTAGAAAATCAAAAGATCTCCACTTAGTTGTAGGCGGACAAGAAGAATGGTCAATGGTTAAATAATATTCCACTCTACAACCCCACAGTCTTTTTAAGACACTTGAGATCACACCCTAATTATCAATTGATCGAAGCAGTCGATGACCATTCTAGGCATCATCCTAGAAGAGGGATTTTTTCCCATTATGAATCACCCAGGATAGCTAAGGAAGAATGATGTATCTATAAGACATTACAAAATTTAATATCTTCGAAACAGAAGGGGAGTTCCTTAGAGTGAAGATGCATTCCCTATCCAGGGAATCTAGATACTTATACCACATGATTTGGCACCACTTAGCATTATAATGTTTATAAATACGCCACAAGATCTTAGCCCCCAGTGCTTTATTTTGAAGAACCATGTCTCTCAGCACAACACCACCAAGATTTTTTGGAATACAATTTTTTTCCCAAGCAACCAAGGGTAATTTTTTCTTCTCCTTAACATTTTCTTCCCACAGGAAATCTCCGAAGATCTTTTGCAACTCAACAGATTTCCTTTCAGGATCTTTAGAACAAACATTAAATAAATTGGTAGGGCTTGAAGAACAAATCTGATCATTACTAGCTTACCAGCTAGAGACAACCATTTCGACTTTCATGAAGCAATTCTACTTGATACTATGGTATGATCTTATCCCAGTACTCATGTTTCTCTCTCCCTAAGAAAAAAGGCACCCCCAAATACATGCAAGGGAGAGACTCCAATTTGAAACCCCAAAACCTCATAAGTCTCACTTGCACCATAGGGCAAACATTGAAGAAAAAGATTTTAGATTTCTCCTTGTTGAAAAACTGCCCCAAGAAAGTAGAGTAAACCATTAAAACCTTGTGCATGGCCTTCACTTCTGATAAGGTGGCCTAACCTAGAAGGAGTGCGTCATCGACAAAGAGAGAGTGAGTGATAGACCACACTACATGATTCAACCTGATCCCTTTCCATAGATTTAGAGTATTTGCAGAAGAGATTTTACGACTAAGTCCTTCAGCCATGAGAATAAACAAAAAAGGAGAAAGTAGATCTCCTTGCCACACTCCCTATTTAGATTTGAAGTACCCACATGGTGAACCATTTATGAGTACACAAAAGCTTTCCCTAGGTATGTAAGAGAAAACCCACTTACACCACTTTTGGGAGAAACCAAACTTTTTCAGAACTTCCATTAGAAAAATCCAACTAATTTTGTTGTATGCCTTGAGCATATCTAGCTTCAAAATCACTGTCAAAATATTTTCCTCAACTAGGGAGTGCAAAACCTCATGAGCAAAGATTACCCTATCCGCAGTTTCTTTCTCGAGAACAAAACCCCCTTGATCTTATGAGATAATCAGGGGAATCAAGGTAGCTAGTCTGATAGTGATTTCCTTTGTGAATATTTTATATAAAGTATTGCAGAGAGAGATGGGTATGTGTAGGATCATGATGGGCCAAAAGGTGGCAATATGATGGGTATTTGTAGGGTATGTGGCTGATGACTTTTTTTCAATCCAAAATTAACGAAACGAAAAGGGTTTTTAAAGGAGATTCTCAACTTTCTACCATTATAAATTATGCTTTACTTTGAATTTAATAAATAATTATTATTCATTTTCTATTTGAATTACGACTAAAGTCCTAATTGATAGGCTAATTGAAAATCATCTAGAGCTTTCAAATGGTATCACATTCTCTGAATCCGAAACATCTGTCACATTCTATGCTTCGTATACTATAGGATTAAAAATAAAAAATTGAATTTCATGAAGTTTTGACCAAGTTAAGGTGGTTAGACGTACGATTTTTTATATTTTTTAGAAGCTGTAATAAAAAAATTATAATTAATTATTTACTTGGAAAAAAATTACAAAAAAATATGCATCACATCGGGACATGAGTCCTCTACTAATATCTAAAATCTTACAAAAAAATATTATCGTTTTATTGTGGTTAGGGTGGTCAGGCATACACCTACTACTTATTTTTTCTCTTAAATTTAAGTACTACTGCATTGAAATTTCAAATTTTCACCAAATAGATTTTGTTTTTAAACAAATAAACCTAGTAGTTTAGAAACTAAATTCAATTTTCTACAAATTCTATTCTTACATATTTTTGAAATAATATAGATAACTTATTCAAATTTTTACGTCAAGTTGCCTAACTTTGATTTTTCTAAATTTTTTGCCACTTAAGGGCCTATTTTTTCCATGATGATCCTGCACATACCCAGATGAGACAAAAATATGCAAAGGATACCGGGAAATCCTTCTTAAGGATAACATCAATAAACATGTTGTTAAGATCCTTTAAAATATTGCCATGTTTTCTAGATTCCTTTAGTGCCAAAAGAACATCTATTCCAATGAAGTCCCAACACTTTTGGAAGAAGAGATCTATATAACCATTAGGACTCGGGGCTTTCTCAGAGGACATTGAAAATACCACTTTCTGGACCTCCTCAAGAGTAAACTCACTCATCAACATCCTATTTTGTATGGTCAAGATGAGGGTAGGAATATAGTCCATGCAAACAAAGTCCATTGAGGGGGTCCCAATATCTGGAGCTAGGAGCCCCTTGAAAAACCTGGTCGCTTCATCTTGAATTTCCTTAGAGGTTGTAAAAGTAATACCATCCACACCTTGAATTGACAATATACCATTAGCCTACCACTTTATTTTTGAAGAACCATGAAAAAATTTAGTTTTTCTATTCCCATCCTTTAGCCATAGTTCTCTTGATTTTCGGCACCAATAAATCTCTTCCCTACAAATAATTTCATCTAACTATGCCTTTAGATACCTCTCTTTATCAAAGGAAAGTGTATCCATACCATTTCTAATCACAACATTATATAGGTCAAATAACTCTTTCTCATTTCTAACCTTTTTCACAAAGATATTCTTAAAATGATCTATATTCCATGCTTTTATCTTTTCCCTCAGCCATTTTATCTTTGCAACCAACTGATACATTCTCGAACCCACCACAAAAGGCGTTGAGTTCCACCATTCCTTTAACAAAGGAAAAAATTGAGCATCTCTGAACCACATTGCTTCGAACTTGAAGGGCCTTAAGACCTTGAGATTTTCTTTGAACACTGAGAGCGAGATTGGAAAATGATCTGAGCTCATAACATGGTGTATTAGAGAGAAGAAATCATGAGGTGAGGCCAACTAATTATCTGGCAACAAAAAACTATCTAATCTTTCAACAATCTAACAAAAATCCCGTCTTTTATTTGTCCATTTTAACATTCCATTCTTTGGAGCACAATCCATCAACTTGTTTGAAAAAATAAAATTCTTAAAATCCTCCATAGCTCTTGTAGAAGGGATTATACCTCCCTTCTTTTTAGACATAACCAACAATGCATTAAAATCTCCACCTAGAACTTTCAAGTCCCCCCTCGGGAGGAGAGAGTAAGCCATAGACAATTCATCCCACAACCTTTTCTTCATGGGGGTAGAGTAGGGGCCATACAAATTAAATAACCAAATATTGTTTCTAGTCACTAAACATGTTACCTGAACTCCCATCCAATTACCCATTGAGTGGAAAGAATCAACATCCACACTTCAAGCATCCTAAAAAATGGAAAGACCACTATAGGCCCCACTTGAAGCCACAAAAAAATATTTCCACTTACCCCAAGAAGTGAACACTTGACTACCCTGAGAATTTGAGAACTTTGTTTCTTGCAATAAAACTATATTTGGTTGTAGATCTTCTATTTGACGCTTAATCAAGTGTCATTTGTTAGGGGTGTTTGATCCCCTATCATTCCAAGAAAGGATCTTCATGCCTTCTGAGGGGAGAGCTCCTCTTTCCTCTTCCTCAGGTTATTTTCCAAGCCACATACTACCCTGACAACCTCCTGAAGCTAGAGATTCTTCCCATTGTCATTAAAAAGGACCCTTTTAGAAGAGGACCTTAATGTTCTTTCCAAATTTGTTTGGATACCTACTACAATTTCTACTTGTGTTTTTTGAGAATTTGGCTTCCACCCATTATAACATTGTTATATTACTAGTATTTATTTAATTTTTTTATTTTTTCACTTAAAAATATAACTTAAGTAATTAAAAAATGACAAAAGTGACAATATCGTGGATTATGGAAATCTAATATCATTCATTTTAATTACCATAATAAAAGATATTATACCCTTACTTGTAACTTGAATAGACACTTAACACAAAATAATTCTTTATGACAAATGAATAATGAAGAATAACACCATTTATTGTATTAAAAATTATTAATAAATTACAATGTTACAACCCTTTTTAAAGATTAGTAGAGCATGTAAGCTCTTGTATAAATGATACATGTCATTTTACATCAGACATAATTGATACCAAGTTGGTAGTAGTGTTATAGGATGGAGATCATATATTCTCATTCCACGAGGTTGTCAAACATGCTTGGGAAATGGGGGTTATTAATAAAAAATGCACCTATATTAGGTACCAATTGGAGTATGCAAAAGATGATGAAGGGTTAGTAAATCTGCTACCACCCTCTTCAAGTAGCTTCAAGCCACCAAGAAGGATCAAAATGACATTGAAAGTCCACAGTTCCTCTTTGAGAATCTCCATCAAAATGGAGTATGAGAAAATTGATGGGTTTCCATGCAAACAAGATTAAAAGACTTATATGGCCACACTCCTTGTGAAAGCACCTTTCTCCATCAAAGCTCCATATTCTGGGTTAAAACTTGGCTCAAGAGCTAAGTGAACTAGATCAACTTATTTCCAATTCCACCCATTTTGAAGGAAATCGATCTCTCATTTACTCTAAAAATACATAATTTGAAGCATGAGAATTAATGTATTTATTCCAACCAAATAAAAAATTGAATTTCAATACATAAAATAAAGCTATGCAAGCCAAAGTGCACCTATGTCTAAATTGTAATTGGTTTGACTTAAAAACTTAATAAAATAAAAAATATTCAACAAAACGTTGTGAAAAAAATGTAATCACTAGATATCAGTGTTACCAACCTAAATACAAAAGAATAAGAATTTTATCCTTTGTAGAAAAAAATTGTGTGAGTTGAAGTACACATCATTTTTTACAAATGTTGTTTACTATTAAAAAATAGTTATGCAAGGAGACAAAAAAATTAGAATTTAATTTCAATTTTTTTAACAAAAATACATTTAAAATCTATAGACAAAAATCTCACAAATCACTAGTTTGCATCATCTTCAAATTCCTAATAGTTTACCTACTATAGGTGTCGAAAAGTGAAGATTTTACTCAAAATGTTGATTTCAATGTCCATTTTGGCAAAAAAGTGTTTAACCCATTATTGTGGGATGACCCATTGGTCTCTCTTTTACTCTAAAAATGCATAATTGGAGGCATGAGAATTAGAGTGTCCACAATAATAATACTACATAATCTTATTCCTTATTAACCTCACAAAATAAAAATGCTTATCAGAATTTAGAACACTACACTCAAAACCAATTTATGGACATAAGAATGATTTCAATTGAACTCACCATCCTTATTTATAGTAAAATTTTGAGGTTAACCCAACACTAGATCATTAATTATAATTGATACAAAATGCACTGAAATATTAGCAAAGTTTGAATTCAATGACATTTACTCGTGTGAGGTATAATTTTTTTTAGGCATCATCAGCACATGGGAGAGCCACTACAAATGTTATTTATATTGACATATGGATTCATTGTGATATTGTTATCAAGATTAAACCGTGTAGTTTTATGAGTCAAACTCATTGACCCATGTTTCATGAGTAGTGGTTCATAAGAACCCATCTCTCATGATAATGAATGGTCCACTTAGCACTCATTACATCCAAGTGATGCTCACAAAGGTGAAGCACTAGGCCTTCCTGGGAGGTCACCCATTCTAGTACTACTCCAGCTCAAGCACACTTAACCATAGAGTTTTTTCCCAAGGTTAAGCCCACTTATCTTGCAACCCCATTTACAAAACCTTTAGCAAGTGTTGTTCCTTATGAACCATTCATTATATAGCCCCTTTAGCTCATCAATTGATAAGTAGGAGGTATTTTCCACAGCGTGCCAAATTGTGATATTGCTATCAAGATTCAACCATGTAGTTTTATGAGTCAAAATCATTGATCCATGTTTCATGAGTAGTGGTTCATAAGAACCCATCTCACATGATAATTAATAGTCCACTTAGCACTCATTACATCTAGGTGATTCTCACAGAGGTGAAGCACCGGGCCTTCCTGGGAGGTCACCCATCCCAATACTACTCTCACGATAAAACTTTGTGGTTAAGCACGCTTGAACTAGAGTAGTATTGGGATGGGTGACCTCTTGGGAAGGCCTAGTGCTTCACCTATGTGAGAATCACCTAGATGCAATGAGTGCTAAGTGGACCATTCATTATCATGAGAGATGGGTTATTGTGAACCACTACTCGTGAAACATGGGTCAATGAGTTTGACTCATAAAACTACGCGATTGAATCCTGATAGCAATATCACAATTTGACATGCTATGGAAAATACCTCCTACTTATCATATGGATTCATGCAGAGTAATTAAGAGTACATCAATCATTTAAAAGATATGAAATATATTGTAAATCTTATTTGGATTGACAATTGGCTTCATGCAGGGTGCCTCAAGTAATTTTCAATATCAAGTCATCAACTCAATAATTTTGACTCACTTTGAATTAGAATAGGATATTAATTTTTTTAATATCTCCCATTGACACATTAAATTACTTAGAACATCAAGAAAGTACACATGGCATCAAATCACAAGAACATAACTTACAAGAATAGAATAATTTTAATAATACAATTGTGTACCAACTTGCAACAACCATTAATGTTGCTCATACAACATACCCCATAATATAATTTTCCATTAAAGGCTATATATATATTATCTTCAAGTTAACAACCTTCCAATGTCAACCGCCATCAAACTTAGAAAAATATAGACTTTTTCCTTTAAGGAAATTCAAATTATGAATTATCTATTAAGGAAAAATGTATTTTCATAAGATAATATTTTTGTTTTGGTTTTTTAATTTGTTCTTATTATCTAGCTTTTTGAAGATATTAATGATGAAAATTATTAAAGATACAAAATACCAATATCTTTATAGACTTCAATACAATATATAATTCAATTTCTACCTCAATATTTTTGTATATATATTATTATTTTTTGATTTGTGCGTAGGCTCAAGGGAGATAGAGCACATAAAAGTTAATGAAAATATAATATAGATACAAAAATGGTTGCGCTATGGAGGGTTAGTTTTATATTTAAAAATTTTAAACATCAATATAAAATATACTAAAAGACAGTGTTTTATCTTCATACACTTAAACATTATATGATTTTAAATAAATTTGAAATTAGGTGTTGAACTCCTCATCAAAATCCAAGGTCAAAACAAAGGTGAAAGACCAATCTATAGTATCAACATTGGAAACCCTAGTGATGGATTTCAAAAACTCTAGACCCTAGTGGGAACATGGTGACATGCAACCACATTATCCCCAACTTAAATAATAAATGACACACAAGGGCCATTTTAATTGGGATGCATAGCAAGCTATACCCCAACACCACTCTAGAAACTAAGCCCCACAATGACATAATCCAAAAAATATTTCAATCCCAAGCACCATTTGGGCTTAATGATAGCTTATTTCACCTTTGTCACAATATCTTTAGTGATGTAGGAGCATCAGGGATGAAGTGCAATCCTACACAACCAAAAAAATACTTTTATTTAATTTTTCCTTTTTTAAATTTTGGATTTGTTTTTATCTTGCAGACATGATTTAACTCTCCTTTTACCTTCCTTCAACAACCTTGGAAGGCCAAGGTTCTTTCATACACTTTGTTTGGTTTGAAATTCAGATGAAATGACAAGGCATTTGGTGTAATTTCACATTACACATGAAAAGAATAATCCCATGCCTGGGTTGAGATGTAAATATTTTAATTGCTTTTGTAACTCCCAAGAATAAATAAAAGACATGGAATTAAAGTTTTCCAAGGATTTTGGGCGCCTGTGAGTGGAGGTGTCACCAGGAGCTAGTGGATGGCAATTTTGGCAAAGATTTGAATTTTTCTAGGAAAAAATACTGAAGAGGTTGAATGCATGAATCCAATGCCTAGAGGAGAGGAAAAAATAAAGTGTTGACTGGCAGATTTGGGACTGAGAAAACCCAATTGCTAGCCTAGAGAGTGGTTTGTAGATATGAACAAAGGAAAAAGATAAGAAAAAGCAAGCCACAATGTGATGAAGATGATTTGGGCACTCCAACCTCCATGTCCAAAAGTTTGAGAAGTTTTATTTGTTTCCTGTAGCATGCATTTTTGTGGAGTTGAAGCTGATTTTTGGTTATTTCTAGAACTTTGCATGTAGGAGTTTGCATACTTGTTTGAATCTTGTTTGTAGATGGTTGTAGTTGTAGTTGAAGCTTTCATAATGGATTAGCATGTTGATTGTTTCAGAATTCGTAAACTTCTCGTATTTATTTGAATGCAAATAAAAAAATATTATTCTAGAGATTTTATTTAAATATTGTTTTAAGTGTTCATTTTATGAATGAAGTCTACAACAATTGACATACCTCTCTAGTTTCTCAATTATTGAACTGCATCAATTGGTATTAGATCAGGATTGTAGAATTTTGGAGAGGAAATAACACATAGAGGATGGGGCATAGGAAGAGCCCCATGAGGAGAAGAAAATCCAACACTTGTGGAGATGATAAGGGGAACTTAGTAAGGTTGGAAGCCATAGAAACTTCTCAGAGAAGAGGGGTTCCTATAGAAGACATTAATGAAGATGAGGAAGAAGTTCCATAGGTTGCAGTAGTGTAGGTAGAATATGCACATGAAGATTCTTACAAGTGTTGGATAAAATTGAGAGTAAACCAAGGATTGACCCATCAAGTTATAGTGCAAGTATGAATCCAAAAGAGCTTATTGACTAGATTGCAGAAATGGACAAATATTTTGATTTGGAAGCCATTGAAGAGAAGAAGAAGGTGAAATATGTCGGCACAAGGTTGAAGAGGCATGCACCCCTATGGTGGGATCAAGTGCAGATTGAAAGATAGAGGAAAGATAAAGAGAAGATAAAATCATGGGAGAAGATGGTTGCAAAACTAAAAATAAAATTCTTGCATGTGGATTATTACATCAGCTTAATTAAAAGGTTGTAGAACCTTAAAAAAAGGATTTGATTGTCATAGAATACATAGAGGATTTCTACAGATTGAGCATGCATATTGGATACATTAAGGATGATGAGGAGAAAGTAGCAAGGTATGTAAATGGCCTGAGGATTAACATTCAAGAGATCAACATGGTCTTGATAAGGACAGTGGAAGAATCCCACCAGTATGCACTGAAAGTAGAGAAGTTAGCAAGATGGCAACAAGGAAGATTTAGAGGAAAAGAAAAACTTCCACAAGGTAGGGGGAAAGCGAATAGTGGAAGACGACGGCCAATAAAGGAAGAGGAAGAAAGCTAGTCATAAAAAAATCATGGCACAAATGCAAGAGGAAGAGGATATTTTTCAAGAGGAACAGGTGAAACTTTGAGGGGGAGAGGAGAATATGGCAGAGGAAGGGGATTTTCTAAGTGTGTTTCAATTGTGGGGAAATGGGTCACCGAGCCTTTGAGTGCCCTCAAATAAAAGAAGTTGGAAAGACAAACACTAGAAGAGAATACAATGTTGAAGCTAAAAATGAGACAAAACCAGTAGACCCAAAAGATGGAATACTCATGCTAACAAGAATTCTTTTAAAACTAGAGAAGGAACTTCAAGAACCAACACAAAGGAGGAGGTTGTTTAAAATGGTTTGTAAATCTCAAGGAAAATGTTGCAGATCATAATAGTGGAAAATGGGAGCATAGATAATTTAGTATTCCAAGAGATGGTGGAGAAGATGAAGTTACAAAGGATGAAGCACCCAAACCCCTATTGGGTCACTTGGTTACAAAAAGGACATCAACTTTTGGTGAGTGAGTAGTGTCGGATAAATTTTTAGATTGGTAACTATAAGGATGAGATACTATGTGATGTGATGCCAATGGATACATGCCACATCCTATTGGGTAGGCCATGGAAATATGATTGCAATGCAACTCATGATGGTGAAGCTAACACATATACAATAATAAAGGACAAGAAAAAGTATGTCATGAACTTGCTAAAATAGAAGAAAAATGAAGTGGACAATGATACCAAGGTATGCATGATCACTGGTAAACAATTGTTGAAGGATTTAAAGGAGGAAGAACTACATTATGCTTTAGTTTCCAAGCCACAAGAAGTTGGGACAAAAAGTGAAGAGAAGGAAATTCCCAAAGAAATCAAGAAAATATTGCAAGAATATGATGATATTTTGATGAAGGATCTTTCAGATGGACTCCCACCAATTAGAAGTGTGAGTCATTGCATGGATTTGATATCAGGATCAAGCTTACCAAACAATTTATTGTATAGAATGATCCCAAAAGAGAATGAAGAGATAAATAAGAAAGTGCAGAGATTGTTGGATAAAGGTTTGATAAGAGAAAACTTGAGCCCATATGAATTATCAATAGTTTTGGCACCAAAAAAGGATAGAGAATGGCATATGTGCACAGATTCAAGAGCCATTAAAAAGATAACAATACAATATAGGTTTCCATTGCCTCATATGGATGATTTGATGGATTTCTTGAGTGGAGCAAAATACTTCACCAAAATTGATTTGAAGAGTGGATACCATCAAAGAATAATTACGGAAGGGGATGAGTGGAAGATTGAATTCAAGATAAAGGAGGGGTTATATGAGTTGTTGGTTATGCCATTTGGACTCACAAATTCCCCAAGAAAATTCATGAGATTGATGAACAAGGTACTCAAACCATTCCTTGGTAAGTTTGTAATTGTCTATTTAGATGACATATTGGCTTTTAGCAAAGAAATAGACGAACATTTAGAACATGTGAGGGTTGTTTTGCAAAGATTAAGAGAGGAGACATTTCTAGGTAATCTTAAGAAATGTGTCTTTATGAAGGAGGATCTGGTATATTTAGGATTTTTTAATTTCAAAGGAAGGTTTAAGGATGGATCCATAAAAGGTTAAGGAAATCCTAGAATGGCCATCACCTAGGAGCATGTTTGAGGCAAGTATTTTTCATGGTTTGGCAAGTTTTTATAGGAAATTTATCAAAAAAATTAGTAGTATTTATGCACCAATCATAGACATGATGAAGGGAGAAATAAATTACTTCAAATGGATAGTTGTAGCAAAGAGAATTTTTAATATTTTGAAGGAAAAAGAAATCTAGCAACCCATATTAACATTGTCATATTTTAACAAAGTGTTTCAAGTTGATTGTGATGAAAATGGGGAAGTGATAGAAGGAGTTCTGAGTCAAGAGGGAAGGCCCATAGCTTACTTCAACAAGAATCTAAATGAAGCCAAGAGAAAATATTTAGTATATGATCAAGATTTTTACTCTATTGTGTAGGCCCTCAAGAAGTGGAGACACTATTTGTTACCAAAGGAGTTTGTCCTCTACATGGATCATCAAACTTTGCAATTCATTAATAGAAAAGGTAAGATTAAGAAAAATCATATGAAGTGGGTGGAGTTATTTCAAATTTATTCTTTTTTTCTTAAACATAGAAGTGGTAATTCAAATTGGGTAGCAAATTCTTTGAGTAGGAGGTGTTTGTTTCTAAATAAAATGCAAGTGAATGTTATGGGTTTTGATTTGATGAAAGAGTTGTATGAAAAATATCTTGATTTTAGTGAGGCATGGGTAGCTTATAAGTCTCCAATAGAGGATAATAGAACCAATTTTTTGGAGTATTTCATTCAAGAGGGGTTGTTCAAGCGACAATGATTGTGCATATCAAGGGGATCAAATGAGAGAGAACTTGATTCAGGAAAAACATGGTGGAAGACTTGGTGGACATTTTGGGGTGGATAAAACTTTGGGGAAGCTAATTAAATCTCACTATTGGCCAATTATGGGTAAGGATGTGAATAATATGGTTCAAAGGTGCTCGATATGTCAACATGCCAAAGGAACTAGCCAAAACACAAGGTTATATCAGCCTTTACCAATTCCGGATAAGCCATGGGAAGAAGTGAGTATGGATTTTTTTCTTGGGCTGCCAAGAACCCAAAATGGTAATGATTCTAATTTTTTTGTGGTTGATAGATTTTCAAAGATGGATCATTTTATTCCTTGTAAGAAATCAAGTGATTCTTCACATGTTACCAATTTATTTTTTAGGGAGGTTGTAAGGTTGCATGGTTTTCTAAGAAGCATTGTTTCAAATAGAGATACTAAATGTGTTAGTCATTTTTGGAAGACATTATGGAAGAAGTTAGGAACACATTTAACTTATAGCTTATCCTATCACCCTCAAATGGATGGCCAAAAGGAGGTGGTAAATAAAATTCTTATCATTTTTTTGAGATGCTTGATAAATGGGAGACCAAAATAGTGGGATGTGGTGCTTGCACAAGCTGAATTTTCCTACAATAATTCCATCAATAGAAGCATAGGTAAGAGTTATTTTCATATTGTCTATGGCTATAGTCCTAAAGGTGTTCATAAGTTAAAATATAATGTAGATTTTGGAAGGACAAGTATAGTAACAAAGGATTATGTTGGTTATTTACATGAGTTGCATAAAGAGGTCAAGGAGAGGTTGGAGTCTAATACAAACAAGTACAAAGTTCATGCTAATTTGAAAAGAAGAGAACAAGAGTTTGAAGTGGGAGAATTGGTTTTAGCAAAACTACAGAAGGAGAGATTTCCTCAAGGCACTTATAACAAGTTGAAATGTAAGAAGATTGGACTATGGAAGATACTCAAAAAAATTGGCTAATACATATGAAATAGAATTGCCTCCAAGAGTGGATATTTCACCCATTTTTAATGTAGCTGATCTTTATAATTTTATTGGTAATGTAACACATGAGGAGAAGACTAATATTTTAGTTAAAAATTTGGGAGTGGAAACTTCCGAAAAAGGGATGTGAAGAGGTAGATGAAGTTATTGATTCAAGAGTGGTGAGAAGAATAAGAGGAAAGGAATACAAGGGGCAATTGGTTAAATGGAGAGGAAAGAAGATGGAAGAGGCAACATGGGTGGATGCCCTCGAGATTTTCAAGATTAGAATACCAAATCATTTTAAATTTTCATAAGTTCACACTCATAAAGCATTCTTTCTTACTCTAAGTATTTGATGCAGGAGCATCAAGGGTGAAGTGCCATCCTACACAACCAAAAAAATATTTTTATTTGTTTTTTCCTAAATTTCAATTATGGGTTTGTTTTTATCTTGCAAGCATGATTTAACTCTCCTTTTACCTTCCTTTAGAAACCTTAGAAGGCCCCTTCTTTCATACACTTTGTTTGGTTCTAAATTCAAATGAAAGGACAAGGAATTTGGTGTAATTTCACATTACACATGAAAAGAAAAATCCCACACCCAGGTTGGGATATGAATTTTTGTATTACTTTTGTAACTCCCAAGAATAAATAAGAGAAATTGAATTCAATTTTTTCAAGGATATTGGGTTCCTAGGAGTGGAGGTACTGGAAGAAGGTAGTGGATGGAAATTTTGGCAAAGATTTGAATTTTTTGAGGAAAAATCAATAAAGAGGCAGATTTGGGACTAAGAAAACCCAACGCTTAACTTGGAGAGTGGTTTGCATAAATGAATAGAGGAAAAAGATAAGAAAAAGAAAGCCAAAATGTGATGAAGATTATTTGGGCACCCCAACCTCCATGTCCAAAAGTTTAAGAATATTTATTTTCTACCTATAACATGTATTTTTGTGGATTTGAAGCCGATTTTTTGTTCTTTCCAAAAAAATTCTTGTAGGAGTTTGCATACTTGTTTGAATCTTGTTTGTAGATGGTTTTAGTTATAGTTGAAGCTTTCATAATGGATTATCATGTTTATTGTTTCAAATTTGTAAACATCTAGTATTTATTTGAATGCAAATAAAATAATCTTGTGCTAGAGATTTTATTTAAATATTGTTTTAAGTGTTGATTTTGTGAAGGAAGGCTACAACAATTAAAAAACCTCTTTGGTTTCTCAATTGTTGAACTACACCATTTAGCTTCCCATAAGTCAAACATAACCACCAAAAAATGAGAGGAAATAATAGAATTCACTTGGAATGTATTTTCATCTTTCATGAAAATTTTCCCTAAGACCATCTTAATTGCTTTCATAACCACCAAGGAATTAGTCTTAAAGATATTCTTCATCCCCAACTCTAAAATTCCCCCTTAGATTCCAATTAACTCTTCTTTTACTATAAGCACAAAATTCTCTCCATTATAGCATAGTTAACAAAGAAGAGAGAAAGTAAATATATTAAAAACTCCTATATTTTGAGAAAGCTTAAAATAGGATTGAGTGGGACTTTTTCCTCGCGATGTTAGAATCTTTTGGATTTCCCAAGGCCTTATTTCACATGGTGAAAACTCTAATGAAAGATGTTGAAATATCCCTCTTGAGCCTTTTGACAAATTCTATGTAAAAAGCCCTTGTGGAGGTCAATTTGCAATAGTTGGTTAATTCTCCACCAAAGAAAATGCTTTAAATATACATCAAGTATATAGATGCCCTCAATGGAAGTGATAGTTGCTCAAGAATCAAGGCATTTTGACCTAAACTCCAAATGCCACCTCCACATATGGTACAACCTAGAAAAATATAAATAGTACAGCCTAGTAATGCTACACTATACAACCTAATAAAGTTGTATCAGTCATTAATAATAAAAAAATACAAATATTTCTGATTTATAGAAAATAAACCCCTCAAATCTTTGCAGAAACTCCTCCAATCTGCTCAATGTGACCACCAATTGATAGCCACTCAGTACTAGCAACCCTTGGGTGATCTTCAAACCTGTATGTAGGAAGCTGAATCATGAAGATATTGCATTCTTCAAGACTCAATGCAGAAAAAACCCTAGTTTTTTCCTCTCCAACAAAAGCTTCTTGAAAATAGACAAGTATAGAATGATACAAAAAGAACTTTGCAAATCTTAAATACTCCTTATGAAAAGCTCGACCCCCAAGATAGCTTTTTTGACTTAAAAACTATATTATAATATTGCTTTTGTATTGACTTTATTAAATTTCCTTACATGGGCACCCAAACCAATGCACTTTATGATTTGACTTATAATGATTAAATTGGCCCCACAAATATAAGTCATTAAGTCATTATGTTATGTACTTTTTAATAATTAATTATTAGTAAAGTCTTACTTTAATAATAATTAAAATAACATATCTCTCTCAAAACTCCTTATTTTTCAATTCGGTCAAAGCTAGGAGGTCATCCATTGTAACCACTACCAATCTAGGTGCCTTGCCAGAAATAATAACACTGGACCCATCAACTGAATGACTTAATAAAAATATTAAGTATGGAAAATTGAGTCCAAATCATCTCCCAAAGGAAAAACTTGAATAACACCAAACTCTAGAAAAGAAAAACATCACCAAGTGCCACCAAAGAACCTGAAATCTTCCACACAAGACCCTCTAACCCACCATATTAGCCTACGAGGGTCAAATGATAGGCTAATCCACCACACTTTGATGCTCACAAAAAGGGGGACATTGTAGTCTGCCCTCCCTAAAATTGCTTGTCCCCAAGCAATCTCCATTGCAAAGAAACACCACTCCACCTGGGTCCCAAGGGAAGACCTACAAAATGTTCCTCACATCTCCAACTAACTCCCATAGCACTAGCATAAGTACAACCGAAAAAACACAGTAACCTTGATCATCCTCAATGTCGTGCCTCAAAAGTAAGAACCTCATGAGGAAGAAACTCTAGAAGTTGGAATGATTTGCTCCCCTCATCTATGCAAAGTAATGCATCAAACCAACTGTCCAACTCATGCACACAAGGACTATGCATAGATACGTATCATGTACAAGTGGGTCAAAAATAAAAATATAAGCACTCCTCACCATGTACACATTGTAAAACTCATCCATAAGCCCTATCTGGAATCCTAATGCACACAAAGAGTCCCAAACACTGTGGTCATCACCCAACTCCACACAAGGGTTAGGAGGAAGATCGTTATCCAACTCAATCAATGGATTATCAAAAATTAGACAAGCATCACTCTCAAATAAGGTATTGTTAACAAACTATACACTATCCATGTGATGATCAAAACTACCCTCATTTGGACCTATGGAGTAATGAGTAGAATCATATCCCTCTTAACAATGCTCATGCTCATCCATCACTTGTTCAAACTTCTCCTTTAGCCTTCTTCCCTTCTCCCTACTAATGGAGATAGAACGTAAACTACCATCAACAATCCCCCTCAATACAAATTTTCTACCATGCCTCTCAAATTTCATTTCCATCATCTGTAAATTGAGGGAAAATTTTCCAATGGCTTCGAGCCATTTCATTCCAAACACAATGCCCATCTCACCCAAGCTGACAATAGAGAAACCATCCTAGAACTCATAATCATTCAACAGTAGGGTGAGATTAAGAAGCCTCCTAGTGCAAGTAAGAGTGAATCCATCCACCACTCTTACCTAAAAACCCTCGAAGTTCTCTACTTGTAGTCCAAGCCTAGCCACCAAACCCTCATCAATGAAATTATGTGTGGCACCAATGTTAATCAGCATGATACAATTTTTCCCATTCAGGACTCCTCTGACTTTGAAAGATCCCTGGCTCTGGATACAAGTGTCTAATGCCAAAGGATACAACTTAGCATCTCTTCTAGAATCTATAGATGCTCCTCCCAACTCATTATCATTTGTATCAGCATACTAATCTGAAAATTTAGAATTTGATTGACAATCATAGAACCATGCCATACGGTTTGCTTTATCCTTTGCCATCAATGGACAATCATGGTCTCTAGTATAGGGTCCCTTACACCAATAGCACAACTTATTTTTCCTCAACTCATCCCATGAATCTTCATCAACCTTAGTTGCTGATTTCTTTTTTTGATCAATAGCTAGAGGAGGGCTCTCATCCATAGGAAGAGTGATGGATCTAGGTGGAAACGACTTTTTTGGAGTAGCCATCTCCATACTATGCACTTTTTTCATCACTTCCTATAAGGTAAGAGGATCAAATGCTTTGATCCAACCTCTCAAAGGCTCAAGTAAATCCTCGCTAAACAATATGACCAAACTCCTCTCAGATATGCTCAACACCATCACTAATAGACACTGAAATTCACTAATGTAGGACTCTAAGCTACCCACCTGTCTAAGATGAGCTAGTTCTCTAAAGTAAAGCTTTGGATTCTTTTGATCGAAGCACTTAATAATTCTATTTGTGAACTCATGGTAGGTAGTGATGAGATGGTGCTAAAGGGTTACCATGCCATGGTACCACCACTCGTGAGCAAGTCCATCTAGGTGCAATATAATGAACTTAATCGCCTCGTCCTCTCACATAGGCCTCAATGAAAAGTAGTTATCTAGCTTATGCACCCATGATCTAGTAGTGCATTTATCACTACCATTGAAGTACGGCAAGGTGACCTTTCTTACAACATGTTGTAGGTCATGTGAAGCCTATGGTGCCTATTGTACCCTGCATGTTGCTCTTACTGCTCCACCACCTCTACGCCTCTTCTAATATAAAAACTGATTAAGTGTCAATAAATCCCTAATCTCTATAGGTAGAGTCATGTACTTTGCATAATTTCTAGTAATATCTCTTGCAGTGAGAACATAAGACTCTAGCACCTGAACCAGAGGAGTCTGTGGGGGTTGTGGCTCCTCTCTAGGGGTAAAGGTAGGTTGGTTGGGCCTAAAAATTGAACCCATAGATGATGACAACTTCTGAAATACCACATTATGCTGACCCAAACCCTGTGTGCCACTATGCTGCCCTTGATAACCTATATGTTGTGGTGGTACAAACTGCCTCATACTGCCCATCAATTAGGACATTATGTCCATCATATTGTCATACTATCTCTTGGATATGGATTCAAGACTGAGTGACTCTGCTCGACCCTTATCTCTCTTGGCCATAGTGCCTGTAATGCTCTATGTGTCACTACCTCTACCAGTATTATGAATCCCCAAAATGCCTGACACTGTTTCACCTTCCAAAAAGGGAGGTGGTTCACATTGTTATGTACCTTTAGTGTAATTTTTAAAATATTTACTCATAAAACTATTAACTCACAGGATGGAAGGAGACCACTTTGATATCACTGGAATATCCCTCCCAAGCCTTGTGATAAATTCTATGCAATTTGCTGATTTGATTTTTTGTGTTTTCTGAGGTTTTCTTTTTTTAATATTTGTTTGGCAAGAATCTAGGAAATTCAATGAAGAAGAGATATACACAAATGGATGCAATATATATATATATATACAATCTAATGAAGCAAACTAGCATATATTCAAATCTATTTAATAATGAATCTTTTTACATTTAACTCATACCCAGTAATGCTAGCAAGATTATTGGCAATTCTGAAACTTATAACAGTAGCATTGATAAAGCCCTTATAGAGGTCAATTTACAACATTTCATTAATTCTCCACCAAAAAAATGCTTCAAACATATATCAAGTATATAGATGCCCTAAATGGAAGTGATAGTTGCTCAAGAATCAAGGTGTTTTGACCTAGACTCCAAATGTTGCCTCCACAAATGGTATGACCAAGAAAAATATGAATGGTATGTTGCAAGAATGGAAAGACTGAAGGTGTTTTCATTGATGTCAATTGGTCAACTGGTTATCAACTAGTTGCTATTGGCTGTATATGTCAAGGATATTGAGAAAATTGTAATAAAGATATACTGCAGGTGTTTAGTGGTTGCTCCAGGTTTTGGTATGGATTTTCCCCTATGTTTGTACAATTCAGACATGTTTTCCATGGTTGTTAGAAGATGATATATCCAAATTTTTTGTTGTTAATTCATTGTATAGTGCAAGTTGTGTTCACCAGTTGTGAACTATGGCTTTTTGTTTCTAGTTGAGGTCCAAGAGAAATGTTGTTGGTCTAGATTTCTCTTTGAGGAAGTCTTATGACTTACGGTTCTAAAGATGAGTTTCCCTGATTGTATTGAAGATAGTTTCAACATTTGGAATGCTCATACTTAATGGTTCTATGTGTTTTACATTGGTTTGGCCGACATTGTGTGAAATACTACTTTTGAGGTTGATGAAGTGTGTTGGATCTTTTTGGGTCCCTTAAAGCATGTGTTTGGGTCATCCTCATTCTAATTCCACCTTAGGATGTTTTGGAACTGACCTAATTTGAATTTGGATTTGGATGGCTAACTTTGGATATGTTTCAAAGTTCAAGATGGTATAAATACAAGATGAGTCAGTGATGGAAAATATACAAGAGAAAAGAATAAAGGGTAATAAGAGAAATGAGAAAGTGTAGTTAGATGGGACATTGATTCTATTCATTGAGAGTGTGTGTTGTGAGTGTGGTAGATCAATGTGAAGCTTAATGTTGAGTTTCCAGATGCAGTGAGAAAAAGGTGAGCTCTATCATTCATGCAAGTAGATAGAGTGTTTATGGTGGAATCCTTTGTTGCATTGGGATTGTAGTCTCTATGTAACAAGTCTTCTTTGTATCTATGTCGCAGTGAGCCCCCTAGGTTGTTGGCCCTATAGGACAATGATTCCTTGTTATGGACATTGAGTCCTTCTCTCAAACAGTGAGCCTTATTTCAAGCAGTGAGCCTCTTGTAATCGGTTTTGATATTCTCTATAGTGTGAGTTAATCCTAACTATGGTTTTTCCATCATTGGGTTTTTCACATAAATCTAGTGTTATTGTGTTTATGTATTGGATTTAAGTTTTTGCATTGGTATTTGATGATTAATCAGTTAAGTAGTATTAAGAATTAGTTTCGGTGATTAAATTAAAGGTTTAATTCTATGACAATTGATTCAACCCCTCTTAGTTTTCCTATTCAACACAATACAACCTGGTAATGTTGCTCTGTATATCCCAACAGAGTTGTATCAATCATTAATAATCAACAAACACATATATTTTTTATTTCTAGAAAATAAACCCCTCAAATCTTTGTAGAAACTCCTCCAATATGCTCAATGTGACCACTAATTGATAGCCACTCAATACTAGAAACCCTTGGGTGATCTTGAACACCTGTAGGAAGCTGAACCATGATGATATCACATTCTCCAAGACTCTCAATGCAGAAAACCCCTAGTTTTTCCTCTCCAACAAAAGCCTCTTGAAAATAGACAAGTATAAACTGAGACAAAAATAACTTTGCAAAGGTTAAATACTCATGAAAAGCTCGACTGCCAAGATAGCTTTTTTGAATTTATAATATATATAATATTGCTTTTGTATTGACTTTATTAAATTTCCTTACATGTGTGCCCAAACCAATGCACTTTATGATTTGGCTTATAATAATTAAATGGCCCCATTAATACAAATTCATTAAGTCATTATGTTATGTACTTTTTAATAATTAATTATTATTAAAGTCTTACTTTAATCATAATTAAAATAACATATCTCTCTCAAAACTCCTTATTTTTTGATTCCGTCAAAGCCAAAGGCCATCCACTATAACCACTACCAATTTAGGTTCCTTTCTAGAAATAGTAACATTGGACCCATCAACTGAATGAATTACTAAAAATAGTAAGTGTGGCAAACTGATTCCAAATCATCTCCCAAAGGAAAAACCTAAATAACACCAAACTTTGAAAAAGAAAAAAAATCACCAAATGCCACCAGAGAACTTGATATCTTCCACACAGGACCATCTAACCCACCATATTATCCTAGGAGGGTCAAATGATAGGCTAATCCACCACACTTTGATGCTCACGAAAAAAGGGGACATTATAGATGCAATTTCTCATATGAAAATTAATGCCTCTTTATCCCAAGAATTTAATCTAGAAAGATCAATAAGGTAGAGATGCCCTTTATCTCCTACATTGTTTGTTATTGCTTTAGATGCACTCTATTACCTCCATAGAGAGGAATCTACTTCCCCCTTAGTTAAAGGGATAACCCTCCCTACAATGATGAGCTTATAAACATCTATTTTGTAGATGATACTGTACCTTTCCTAGATCTCAATGAAGAAAATATGGGTTCTCTTATGGGGAAGTTGAAAATATTTTGTGATGCTTTCAAGGCCAAGCTTTCCAATACCAAATTAGTCATGTTGGCATGGAATGACACCCCCTAGGATGGTTTTAGAAATTTTACTTTTAGTGGGGGGGGCAGTAAGCAGGTGACATACCTTGGAATTCCTTTTGTTTTCAAGCCATGTCTCAAGGATTTTTGGAACTAGATTAAAGGAAAAATAGACAATAAAGTGGAAAAATAGAACAAAAAATTCCTCTCTGGTTGGCAAAGTTCAATTCTGCCAAATAATCTTATCCTCATATAGTTTGTACTACTCATTTCACTAGCTCTTTAGTGGCTATCAAGTGAATAAGATTTAGAAAAAAAACATGTGCTTCTTGTGGTCAGATGGAAAAGGTAAGAAAAAACACCACTCAGTAAGATGGGAGTGGTGTAGCATGGAAAAAGCTAAAGGGAGAATAGGTCTAAAAGACCTCAGAAAGCATGGCCTAGCTCTTGCTATAAAGTGGATATTTAAGGCCTTTGAAGGTGAGGAGCCTTGAAGATTTTTGGTCAGAAATAACATACAAATAGTTGTTCCAAAACGAGCTAAGTGTTGGAAGATGTTACCTTTTAGTGATCTTGTAGCTTGCACCTTTCTGGTTGTCCCCTCAAGGTCTAATGTTTTTAGAAGTATTTGGAAAGCTTGGGAGGAATTAGGACCTTATATCTCTAACAATGGGGTTCTAGATGGTAATAAAAAAAATCTAGAAAATAGATCTATTTGGTGGAACCTAAAGCATAAAGATAACTTCCTTGCTCTAATTCAAGGCTACTCAGCAAGAAGTTGGGCTTCTAAAGGAATAAATTGCTTTAAATATATTCTTCAAGATGAGCATCTAAGATCTTGAAACTCTTTAAGTGAGGAATTTAACCTCCCCAATTCCAACTAGAGGACATATAATATGCTCAAAGAGGCTTGTGTTGTCCTCAATTTTCCTAAGTGAGCTAATCAAGATACAAAAAATTTTAATCAGTTGAATTGGATAGATGGGTTAAATATGTAAAAAATTAACACTAAATTTATTTATAGTTCTTTAAATAACAAAAATTATGTGTATATGCATATGAAAAATGTTTGGAATCTTAATCTATCTAAAAAATAGTGGCATGACATTTTGAAAAATAACTGGTCTTGTTACATTGAACCAAAAAAGGCTTACTTCAAATGGCTTCTTATTTTACAAAAAAATCCTTATAAAGTTAGTACTAATAATGTTGAGATGTGTAGTCTGTGCAAAAATCCTGAAAAATATAAAACATATTTTCCTTGAGTGCTTCTATGCAAAAGAAAATTGGAACATTTTTTGTTATGACCTTAAAGGGTGGCAAGGTACCATTATTTTACATGAAATTCTATTTGGCAATGTAAGAGGATTAAGTAATGTTTGCAACATGTTTTGGCTGATTTTTACCAATGAAATTCTATGGAAAATTTGGATTAGTAGAAATGAGGAAAAGTTTCAGCGCTCTAAGAAATTGCTTACTAAGTTTTACAAGAAACTCATATTCAAAAATGTTGCTTTGCAGGTCACCATGACAGTGGAGGTTTCAAAGAATAAATTTTTGAAATTCCTTGAAGATGGCATGGTGAACATCAATACAATATAGATCAGGTATAGGCACACTTGGTCCTACTACAAGGATACCGATATGCATTTGCTAAAAAAATGGTTGATTTGTTGAAAGAGTACAACAAAGAGTAGAATGTTGAAGCCAAAAAGGGAAAAAAGAAAGTTAATGCTAGGAAGTTCATCAATGAAGATCCAAAGCAAGCAGTGGAGGAAATAGCATCCAACTATTCAGACCTAGAGTCCTCTTTGTGGGATGGGGTGAAATCAGTGACTATGGTATAAGTAATAATTACTAAAGTTGATTATCCATGTACCTAAGTTTCTTCCTTATGTTGGCTAGATCTTTTTCATTACTCTACTAGTAGTTATGACTTAGTTGATAGGTATGTTGGGCAGTGACTGAGAATATCAACAGCTAGAATACTGATGGTTTTTTGACCAATGTACATGGATAATTATGTAAATGTATTGACTATTTATAATATAAAAATATATATTAAAAAAATACAAAGAACATCAAGTTGGTGAAGTATATATATTGAATACACCAACACTCTAACTCAAACTTTCATCATTTAATTCACCACAAGAAACATTCTGCTACATTTAGCGACATTTTTGGCAGTTCCACTAATTTGGAAGAGTTCTATTTTTATCTGGTAATTCTCTAGTTTTGACAACCAATCTTTAGGTTTTGACACCTTCTGAGCGCGATGGCGAGATCCGTTTGGGCTGAAAATGCTCTAAAAGATTAGCTACCTTCAAGAACCTCTCTAAAAACCTCTGCTTCAATCCTTCAAAGATCTCACACCCAATGTCCGATTTGGATGAAATAAAAGTCAATTTTGATTTTTCTGGCTGCTCTGAACTCAATGGTGAGCTCAGAATGTCTCCGAGAAGCTCCTAAATACTTGCAAAAAAAATGCAATCGAAAAGAACCCCCCTAGAAACTGAGATCTCTATCAAGCATTTTTGCTTCTCCAAGTCATCATCGGATGCAAGAGAAGAGCATACTTTGCTTTCAATAATGGATTGAACAAACTGCTAACCTACAACTCACAATTAGCTCTGATACCATGTTAGATTTGGTTGTGAAACCACCCAAGATCAAAGTGACTGAAGGAAAGCAAGATAAGAACTCAGAGATGAACAAAACTCAGCACTCTCCTAGCACTGAACTAGACTCACAATTTGAGCTAGTGTTCTCATTAACATAGGGAGAGGTGAGGGCTTGATTATATAGAAAAATATAGGCATATAAAACCAAGAGGAATAATAACTCCCCTTAACCCATAATAGGTGGGAGGTTTTACCTACTTGGTAAATGCCAAATACATGGTTATGCCAACTTAGGTAAAGACAGAAAATGGTTATGGGGAGGTGGCAAATAAATCCAAAAGAAGGTGTGACATTCAACTACCCAAATGTGAGTGTGAATGACACATGTGATTGTAGGATTATGCCACATGTCCTCCTCCTAACCATTATAATATAACCTAAGCAAGCTTAATAATGTGTGTAGGAAAAATAAATATTCCCTAACATAAGGAAAATAAAAAACCTACACCAACAAGATTCCACCAACAAAGGCTAACCCAAATTCAAAATTATAATGTTCAAGTGCCAACTCCAACAAAGAAAGACAGTAAATGAAAGGTTGAAAATAAGATATCACCAACATCTTCACCAACTCTTTATCCATTAGTATGTCCATACAATTGGACAAGAAAGTAAAAGCTACCTCAAAAAATAGAGTATGGGGGTTGCTTTCAAGCCATTTAGTGCCCAAAATTGTTCTAATAGCCTCCTCAATAGGAACAAAAGTGTTGGTATACATAAATTTCTTGTACCTAGTTAATTCTCTTACTAAGGACTTAGGGGAAATTCACATGTTAAGTTTAGTTAGGTCCTAAGATTCTTTCTAGAAGGTGTTAGTTTTCATTAGTTTTTATCTTTTCTTTTGAATTGTAACACATGTGACCTAGGTAGAACTGTGATAAGTTGTCTCATATCATAAGATTAAGACACTTGTCATAATTTTATGACATCTTATGCCTCACTTTGGCTATATAACCAAGGGTCTCTCATATATTGTAAACCAACTCCATTGATTCTTTCTGCATTCATTGATACGAATACAATTTATTCTTGTCATATTGATCCCATGAGTATTTTGTGCTTTCCATAGGCCTTTAGATCTTGGGTGGCTACCTCCATAGCCAAATCTTACATGGTATCAGAGCAAGTTGAGTGCCTTTGGTTAGTCTTTAAGGAGATCTTGAGTGCAAATCTTGTATTTTCTTGAAGCATTGAGTATGCTTTTCTCTTGCATCTTTGGATGATCTGAAGAATAAAAAAGATGTGATAGAAATACCAAATTCTGGGGGGGTTTCGGCCTATATTGAAGGTACAATTTGGGAGCTTGTTGCATCAAATATGATCTCACCATTACATCTAAAAGCATCCGAGAAAGTCAGATCTTCCCTTTGTTTCGTCCCAGTTGGACATTGGAGGCCAAATTTGCAAGGGTTTGAAGTTGGGTGTTGGTTGCCAGGTCTAGAAGGTAGCCATATTTTGGGTCAAAACTGACCTTGCCATCACACTCAGGAGGCCCAAGAACCCTAAGATTGATTGTCAAATCATCAAATTTGGATAAAGTTGCTCTCAGAGGCAAAGAAAAATAGCAGGCAGGTCATATGACCCTACCTACGCAGGTATGATTTTATTAAAAATAATAATTTATTTTCTGCAAATATTATTCACAGTTTTTTTAAATTCTTTAATTGCATTTTTTAAAAAATAAATAATTTTTGACTTTTTAAATCAAAAGGTTTAAAAATAATAATAACAATTTTAAATTTGATTGTACCCTATAGGGTACTTGACCCTATCTGCAGGGTCCGTAGACCTGTCCTGGCCAGTAGGGCATATTGTGCACCTACCACAGCCTTGGTCGTGACAGTGGGTGGCGCCCTTGTCAGCCCACTTGGGCATTTTTTATTTTTTAATTTAAAAATAAAAATAAAACTTTTATATATATATATATATATAGATATATAGTTTTAAATTAAAAGAAAATTATTATATTTTTTATTAAAGTTTTTAAAACAAAAACTTTTTAATGTTTTTAGAAACAAAACTTTTTAGTTTTTCTTTAATTTTTAATTAATTTTTTTTAATAAATAAAAAAACTTTAATAAGTTTTTCTTTAATATTTATACAAGAAAGAGAAAGCATTCAACAAAGATTTTGTTAACTTTTCACAAAGTTTAACGTTTTAAATCCAACCATTGATGAAAAGAACCAATGATAACATAAACACACCAAAAATAAAGAATTTGATAATAGTATTCATTTGTTTCCACAAATAATAATGTACATAATCATAATTGAATAAATCGCATTCATTGAAGCAACCTATTGCATGTAACATTGCAACAAAAGTGCAAAGTGTTAATGCACCAAGAGTTCAAAATAATGAACTTGATGTAGAGGTATTAATTGCTAAGGATGCAAAGGTCATGTTAATTTTCAATCTTTGGGTATAATCAAGTCTTGTAAATAAGCTCTAGAGTATGTTCAAAAAATAATATACAAATTTGGAAGTGCACCATCAAAAAAGCCAACATATGTTATGATTGAATTTGACATCTACTCAAGGATACGATTTGAAGATCAAACTCCACATACAACTCTAATTACACAATACAAAGGGAATAAACAGTTCAAATACTCTTCAGAATGATTTGGGTATTGATAGTACACAATTATATGATTTGATTTTTTCCAAAAGCCACTATTGACATAAGATAAAATGAAAAACAAGATTGACATTTGTAGTTATATTTCATATAAAATCATTAAAAGGTTTAAAAATAATATCACCATTTACAATAAATAAAATCTTTACAAAGGCCATTTATCTTCGGTTACACCATCTTGTGTCTTCTATCATTTCTGAGGAACAGGGGGGTTTTGTTCCTGGAAGAGAAACATCAGAAGGAGCAACTGTTGCTCATGAAACTTTGCACTCCATTGTTGTAAATAAAATGTCTTCCATGATTATTAAACTTGATATGCATAAGGCATATGATAGGGTTGATTGGCCTTTTTTGAATCAGGTGCTATTGAAGCTTGGTTTCTCTCCTAAGTGATGTAAGTGGATAATGACATGTTTATCAGGTGCCAAGTTTTCAGTGTTATTAAATGGATCAACAGTTGGGTTTTTTGGATCTACCTAAGGGGTCCGCCAAGGGGATCCATTGTCTCCATTTTTATTTATCATTTTAGTTGAAGCTTTGAGCAGGTCTTTTCATAAAGCTCATGTGCAAGGTTTCATTCAGGGCGTTTCTATTCCAAATACTAATATATCAGTGACTCATTCTCTTTTTGTTTATGATACTTTTCTCTTTGGTAAAGTTGCAATTTCAGAAGCTTTGCATATAGATTCATTATTGGATAAGTATACTAGAGCTTCAAGACAAAAAGTAAATGAAGGAAAGTCAAAAATCTATGTATTCAATACAAAAATTTCTATTGAGAAGTGAATTATGAGGTTATTTGGATTTCAACAAGCTCATTTTCCATGTAAATATCTTGGGATTCCATTCTTTACAAGTCAAAACAAGAATACTTATTAGCCAAAAATAATTCAAAGTATTTAAGCTAAAATCTTATCATGGAAAGGGAGATGGCTATCTTTAGCATGGAGAATTTTATTGGTAAAATCTATGTTATCAACAATTCCTAATTATTATATGGAAGTTTTAAAAGCTCCAAAGTCCATTTTTCAAATTCAAAAGTTGATTATAAAATTTCTATGGTCTGGTAATGTGGACAAAAAAAAAGAAAATTCCTTTGATATCTCTAGAAACAATGTGTTTAGAAAAGTTAAAAGGTGGAGCAGGTCTTCATAATTTGATAGATAGGAATTTGGCATTATGAGATAAAATGGTTTGGCGAATGTATGCAAAACCTTCCATAAAATGGTGTCATCTTATGCAGAGAAAGTATTTGGATAACCAGTGTCCATCAAGAATTTTTATTGTTGCAAATCCACCTTTGGGGTCAACAATGTGGAATTTTATAGTCTCATGTAGGAAAGTTATCTTACCCCATTTAACTTGGGAGTTAAATGATGGTAATGAAGCCCTATTTTGGAAAGATTCATGGAATGAAGACCAGAATCTAGTTGTTGGTTATAACTTCGAGAATTTTGCAACCATTTTGTCTCAAAATTGGGGCCCAAAAGTCAAAGATTATGTTCAGCGTGTGAATTCATTGATGGGAAAAGTCAAGTGGAAATATTTTTCAAATGAAGCAATAGATGAGAATCATAAAGGTCGGATTTCCTCTATCCTATAAGAAAGAGTAGTTTATTTTCATCCAAACCGGATAGATTAATTTGGTCTAAAGTAAAAACTAGTTGCTATACAGTTAAAGAGGGGTACAAATTGATTTATCAAGCTTCCTTCCAAATGTCAGAACAAAGAGCATATCGATTTTGCTGGAACTCAAAAGTTTTTCCTAAAGAAGGCTATTTTTTATGGCTAGCAATTCAAAATAAAATTCTAACAAGTGACAAGTTAGCAAAACTAAGGATAGTTGTTTCTTTCAAATGTGTGCTTTGTGATCAGGAGCTAGAAGACATTAATCATATTTTCCTTTTGTGTCCAGTAGCATAAATTTGTTGGTTGTTTGTTGTGGCTAAAATGAATTGGCTAACAGTTTTTCCAAACACTATTTGGAAATTATTTACTAGTTGGCCACAATAGTATAAATATTCATTTTTTGCAAGTATTTGGTGTATTATACCGTCCTCGGTGTTATGGACTATTTGGTGGGCAAGAAATAGATGCATCTTTAGGAAAGAGAAACACAATATTGATCAAATGTTGTTATTATTGGAAAGGTCAATATTTGAAACAATAAATACATATGTGTATAAAGCAAAACATGTTGGTTCACTTTTCACTAATTGGGATTCAAACTTGTTGTCCTCATGGACATTATTATCTCCGCCTTTCAAAGGTAATCTTCATCAGTATGCTCCAAAAGTAAACAGAGCTTCCATAGTTTGGCCACCTCCTCCTTGAGGCATTTTCAAGATGAATATAGATGGAGCCTCTAGGGGGAATCCATGTTTATCTGGAGCAGGGGTGATTATAAGAGATCATAAAGGATTAGTGTTATGTGCTAAATATTTTAAATTGATGTCTGGGACTAACAATGCTGCTAAGGCTCATGCTCTTTTGCATGGTTTGAAGTTAGTTCTTAGTTTCAAGCTTCCTATGATCCATGTAGAAGGAGATTGTTTAATCTTAATCAATGCATGTAGGGATCGTAAGCTTCATAATTGGAAATTGGAGTATATTGTTAAAAAAATATGGTCCTTGCTTGATAAGATAGGTAACTATCAAATCTTGCACACATATAGAGAAGGAAATATGGTTGCAATTTTTTTGGAAAATTATGGGTGTGATCAAGCAGATATTGAAGTTACTCATGTGGGTGAACTAGGTAAGATTCACCCTATACTAGAAGCCTTATTATCAAAAGAGGAAAGTTATTAATTCCTCCCAAGTTTCATTGATGTATTTGGTGGATCATCTAGCCAATATGGGGTGTGAACGACTTTCAAAGATGGTAGTAAATTTGAGAAAGGAGGGAAATTCCTAAAATAATCTCAAATTCTTGCTAATATCCAATTGCCTGACATATTTTACAAATATGCATATGATACATAAATCTATGATAACTATCTTATGTGGCAATGATATGATCTGGCAACACGTGTAATTGAAAATTACAAGTGTGTTATGATTCTAGCTAGAACTATGAAAAAGGAAAATAAAATAAAAACATCATATTTGGTGATTTGGCTATGCATGTGTAATTGGTAATTACAAGTGTGTTATGAGTAAGCATACGAAACATGAATTTGTGATAACTATCTTATTGCAATGAGATGCTATGGCTACACGTGTAATTGACAATTACAAATGTGTTATGTTTCTGACCAGATCTATGAAGTGAAATTAAATCATTATACTTGATGTTCTAGCAACACGTGTAATTGGAAATTACATGTGTGTTATCACTAGATATTTACAAATCAGAAATGAAAGTACCTCAATTGCATGTTATTGAAAATCGTCATTGATGATGTCACAATCAGGAAACAAAGTGATGCAAATAATCTTTACACCTTCAATGTTGTAGTAAGCTTGTTCATTCAAATAATCATTTATGCAAATGCTCTTGGTTATATGGTACAAAATTCGCTTGTGTTGATCTGCAACACATTTATGCTTATATCATAAATATGTGGGTAGTATGTACTTAATGTGGACACCTGGGCATTGATATTTACCCTAACAATGTAAGTATTTGGTATGTGTCGAAGGTTAACTATTCATATTTGAGTCAAAGGACTGCCAAGTGTTCGAAAAAATAAAAAACATCACATGGTGCTAATGTATCAACACATGTAAAAGAGTGTGGGATGGTACAAATGTCATAAGTCAGGTACAATGCATATTAAAACCAAGTCATATCCTGTTAATCAGAAGGAATTAGTCTGTACAAAGTGGTATCATTGGAGTATTTTCCAATTTGTGTGAATTTGCTAGCATTCAGATGAGTTTCAGTAGTCGTGTGCGCAAGATGTAAAATGTGCCTTCCAGGCCTCAAAGTGAGGCAAAACGAATGTCACTCAGTATTCCAAAAGGTAGCAAAATTTTATGATAAATTTTTTATCATGTATGCACGGTACTAGATTGCTCTAACATTTTGTGTCCTGTGCAGGCTACAAGTGTCAAATGTATGTTTTTGCACATTGTTTCAAAACGTGTGAATTGGACATATGAAATAAACATGATTAGTACCATCTGCAATGACTTGATTGAGTAAATCTAAAGGAAGCATATCTAAATTTAGACATGTTATATGCAATTGTTTTGTTCTGCTAAGTGAGGGCCATATTTTATACTTATTGCAATCAAGTTAGCAACTATTCATTGAAAGCTAAATACTAACCCCTTTGGTACGAGAGTACAATTGGATTAGGATTTTATAAGATACTCCATCAAAAGAATGAGAAATAAATTAAAGAGAATGGTGCTTAAAACTTCACAAATGAAATTGAGGTTTGAGAGAACGACTTGGAAAATAAGGTGCATGTTTTTGTCGAATAGTTTCAGCAGTGGTGAGCTTAGAATTTCTAAGCTTTTCTATTTAGAGAGTATGAGAAGACAAATGGAGTTCTACCCGCAAAATTATAGAATCTTCATACCTGTCAATGATTGGGAGTTGTCGATATCAAAAGAATTTGGAGATGTTGAGATGCAATTGGTTTTTAAAGATCATTGTTCCATCTTTATAAAGCACATAAAAAGGGTTGGTGGAATGGAAATTCTTGAGCTATAAGAAAAAAGGTTAATCTATCCTTCGCACTTGCTATCCATTTTTATATCCAACCTTATGGACCTGTTGCAAGATTTCAATTTGGTGGAGATTATCATAGATAAGGCTGTAAATGAGGTTTATTTGCAAAATGGGATTCTTCAAAAGTTTGTCAAAGGTATGATTTCTGGAAAGGGAATGGGTATGTAGGAGAACTCTTCCCTAGGAACTTTCTACTGCATAGGAAAAATTTCAAAAACTATTTATTGCAATCAACAAGACTCTTTCACTTTAGAATTCAAGTTTCATGTTGAATGTTCTTAAAAATTATGCTCATGGGTTTGCTCCAGATTTTGTTGATAAAGTAAAAGTGAAAGCACATGCTATTTTGGTCCTTCTCACACATGTTCATGAGTTACCTATTTTTGTGTCTTTCCAAGCACAAGTGGAGTCAAATGGGAACAATTCGCTTCAGTTTGTGGGTGAAAATGAAGCTGAAGTGGAAAGTCCTTTTGTTCAGGAAATGACAGAGGTAAATATGCAAACTGGGGGTGCTCAATTACAATTTTTTGGAGTTCGAATCGCCAATGAACTCAATATTAATGATGAACCTCGGGATGGGGTTGCGGTTGAAGAGAAAGATGCTAATTTCCTACAAGTGAGAGAACCAAATATTGGTGAATCTTCTGCTAGCATGGCTCAGTTTGTGGGAATTTGGAGTATTGAAGAGCACGGGGATACAAATATTGAAATCAACAATTATCAACAGGTATTTGGTGTAGAAGAAGAGCTGCAAGTTGGTGTTCAGAATAATGGAGAGTCTCATTTTGCTAACACTTTTCAGTTGTTACCTATTGTTGGCATGACAGAAGAAGTCCAAGATGTGAATGATCAATTAGTACCAATGGAGATTGAAGTTTTATGAAACTAATTAGCTGACAAGGCTTTTGCCAAAATTTTGACCAACAAAATATGTCTAAGGATGTGGGTAATGGAGAGCAAAGATATAATTCATTGGTTATTATGAAAATAGAAGCATAAGCAAAAGGTAAAGAGTTATTTTTTAGGCCTACTACAGAAAAAAGTCATTTATCCAAAAGGCTATTTTCAGTTCATTCAAAAGCAGTCAGATTTTTGGTGATGCAACAAATGGAGATTGTAAAATGTCAGAATACTGAAAATAGGCTTGATATGTAAAAAGTGTTGCCAAATCATAGCAAATAGGGATACTTTTGCTGAAATTATCTAATTATTTGAGCTATAAATGGAGGCTTTTTTCTTGATTCTTTCCTACCGATATGTGTTGTGCCCCTAGCACACACACCCCATTCAGAACGAGGACCCTCTCTTTCTTTCGCCTTGCCAGATCATTTTTTCACTACCTCATTTTGCGTGCCCCCAATTTTGGTGTCCTAGATGGTCAGCATGTCTCTGAAATCTCACCTCAAGTTGACCATGCCTCATCCCCGCAAAATTCGCTAAGTCCTGGGCCTTCACAGAGTTCCTTAATCGTCGTCCACATGAATTGCATTGCAAAGTGACCATCCACCCATGCCCCGGGCCCAGTTAGCCAGACTTCTTTGCTCAGAACGCCATTGTGAGTTCTCCATTTGTTGGCAATCGTTAGTTCACATCCTTCTAGCCACTAGGTTCCGGACATCCCACCGCCGTCTCAAAGTTTGAACTTACCAAACTTGCCATCCATTGTACATGCATTTATCAAGGTGTATTAAATGAGTATGGGAGTATAAATAGTAAGCTCAACCTGTCATTTTCATAATTTCAGGTTAGCTAGAAGAGAATTTAGAGCTGCTAGAGAGACCTAGTGCCTTTGCCATCCGCCGCCACCGCGCCTGTTGCCTACATCGACCGATTCTTAAGGGATTTAACACTTTGCTTTGTCGGGTTCTCGAGGTATGCTCGTCGTCCACCCTCACACAGTTTTTTTGATGATTTCATGTTAAATAATGGATAAGCAGGGGAGAAACATGTATTCATTAGGTAGAGAGGATGAACATCTAGAAAACCAACATTATAGAATTGCAAGAAACCTTCAAAAATTCCCCTAGAATCGAATCTGGAACCTTATCAGCTTGACGCCATTCTTCTGTAGGGAATTGGCACCATCTAGGCTCAAGGCTCTCCTTTGCCGCTGAGAAAAACCTTAAATTCAAAACATTGAAACGACGAAAAAAAAAATCTCTAGGTCTGAGAACCCAAATTTCCTTGACCTATTCGCCGTCGAGACTTACAAAACAAATTTTTGGCCTCCCTTCATGCCTCGCAGGCCCGCTCCCGCGGGATTCCATCCCAGGGATGACACGTGGTTTTCACCATATTCAAATGACATATCTACCTCGTCTGCCCGTGCCCCGAGCCCCATCGTATTGTTCGCTGCTAGAGTTAAACAAGCAAAGTGCCATATCCATAACCATTCGCGAGTCTCGTACCGCGAACTTTTGTCTACAGATTTCCGCATGGACGTTGTCATTCCAAATAGCCAAAAGACCTCTACTTTCTGCCTCCTGAGTTCTGCGTACCCTAACGCCACTCAAGCACTGAATGATTAAAATTTAAGTTAGCTTCCATCAGACTTCCTTCCCTAGGTTTTCGCTGTAAGGATTTTGTCTCGTCTCAGCTATTGTGAAAGGGAAAAATGAGCCTGTCTTTCCGACTCTCGGAGCCTGATGCCCCAGTCGCTCAAGACTTAACGAAGGCAACCCAAAGGCCAAACACGATGTCAGGTCCGGTCCACCGATTCACTCCCACCAAATTCTCGTTCAACATTTACCGTTCCAAACAACCATCGTCCAATAGCTTCCCAACCCTTGAGACCTAAGCACTTAAAAGATTAAGAGGTTATATCGACCGCCTTTCAAACTTGCAGGTCTCAGACCCTATAATTTTGTCCTCATAATTTTGTTTCAGCCTATCCGTTTCAAAGAATGAACCTTAGACAGTTTGCCTGTCTCACATCTTCAGGTGCTCCAAATATGATTCAAATGACCTTTGATCTGGAAACGAGCCTTGACCCACTTGCTAAAATAGAGCCCTCCTCTGCATAAATTTTTCAAATCATCCAAACTTGAAGCTGGGAGGAACCACACGGATTTCCCTGCCTTGTTCACCCTTCACAACAACAATCCTACCAAGGAGGTCTGACCCCTTGGGCCCGAGTCGACCAAATTCCCTCTAGTAAACTATTGATGGAATCTCGAAGTAAATGTTTGATTTCATGAGTGATGTATTATCCAACCTGACTTCATTAGCAGGGGTTTTGGCTAACGTTGATGTCTTTATGCTTAATTGCACTTATCACGCCTTTGTTTGCAGGATATATGGAATTGGGTGCAAGACCCTTGAGGGAAACTGTAAAGAAAGACAAAGGGAAGAAATTAGGCAGAGTTCCTCGTGGGAAAGAGGACAAAGATCGGATGAAATATCAATTCTAGGGAGAGCCTTTGCACTCAAAGATCATCACAGATTGGAAAGAGATTACTGATACCAATATTGAGCACATCGATATTGATGAATTTAAATGAAGGGTCAAGGTCATCCCGACCACAAAGAATGCAAGGCTTATCAAAAGCAGCGAAATTGCTAAGGCTGCAGGCTTTCCTCCATCCCTTATCGCTCCTGAATTGGTCATAGCTTGTTGGAAAGCATATCAACCAAAGACTCAAACAATAGTTGATAGAGATGGGAACATTTTGGCTGAATGCTGGGAGAGGCGATAACAAAGATTGTTCACATCCCTACCTTTGGGGAGATGGAACTACCGATAATCAAGGAACGCAAGGCAATGTGGGACGCAAATCCCATTGGATGCAAAAATCTTATAAACTAGTCTTGGCTCAAAGAGAAGCGAGGCAATGCTATGAAAATTCCCCAAGAACTTTACCGCAATGATTTCCATGAAGACTATCACGACTTAGTAACTCTATTGAGCAGAATAATGGGCCTTTCCACTACTGCATGTTTTCAAGAATGGATGGTCTACTTTGTAGAGAAGATCCTTCGCAAAAAGCAAGAGGATTCCATGCAGACCACATTCTACTGGGGGGAATAATAAGTGATTGCTTCCACCAAAAATTTATGAATATCAAGAAGACCTCCAAATTTTATATGACATCCTACCTTGTTTACTCATTGGCCGAGCATAGGCAGTACATTAGACTATTTAGGGCACCTGATGAGGAATCTGGGCGAAAGTTGAAAGTTTATGATAGATACCCCCAGCTCTAGTTCAAAAAATTTAAGAGGGACTATTGCAGAGTGAATGATGCTTTCGTAGGTCACATTATCAAACTACTTGGAGGGGATTTCGAGAGACAAGTCACCCATAGTGCTCGGGTGTTCCTGAAATAGTACGTCTTCTTTTTTATTCAAAACCCTAAATTCACATACATTCATACCCAAGGTTACACGGAGAAGTCAAATAAGTTTCCGTGGTACCCCAATGATCAGATTATATTGCTAGAACTCTCTCGGCAGCTATGACATGTACATACTCTTCTCAGTAGCAAGCACTTGGCAGGAATCCCCTATCCACTTTATTTTGGTCAAGGGATGTACAAGCTACAAACCTCTTAGTGTGCAGGAAACTCTGAGAAGGAGCTAGCAGAATATCATTTCAGCCTCCACACTACTCGCCCACGGATGGACCCATATGGGCACATAAGGAAAGCATTAGGACCCAACTACGCCCATCTGCATCACGTTGAAGATTTCTGGGTGAATTGCCAAGGCGATAAGGAAGTATGCATGAGGCATTACATGTGAATGACTGCATACTTTGTGAAAAGGGTCAATTTGTTTCCTATCCCCAATCAAGTGGAGGAAGATGAGAGCACAGTCATGGACACTAGGTACAATGCAGTCACTAATTTTCCACTACCATCCATAGATTGGGATGAGCAAGAGGTCTATGACCTTGATATCATAACCAAGCCTTTCGAGGCTCGCACTAGAGAATGGGCCAATGGATAGGTTGCTCGGTTGAAGGAACAAGGGGTTGTCCTAACCTATGAAGGGCTCAAAAGTGAGCCTAGTGCCACAGATAATGTAGTTGCTACCACCTCAACACGAGAAACCTCCAAATCTCCTCCGCTCACAAGATCAAGGAAAAGGAAAGACGCCAAGGAACAACAACCAAATCCAAAAGTATACGTGAGGAAGGCCTAAGAGGGTAAGCCATCAAAGAAACACAAAAGGATAGGAAGCACTACAGGGCTGCCTGCTATTCAAGAAGATCCCATCCACAAAAGAGAAGAAATGGAGATGGATCAACCAAAGTCCCCACCGGTTGCCTCAGATGCTACCATCTCTCCACCTATTTCTCAAGCTATGGTTGCCACATCCCCACCTACGGTGGACATCTCGGTCCACCTTGGCTCCTCTTCACCAACTAGGCCCATCATATTAGTTGATTCCTCCTCTACTACCACTTCTCCACTTTCCTCCGCCTATATGTCCCCCACCACATTGCTTCCATTAGCAACAACAATAATACCAATGCCTATGCTCACATGGCCAGAGGCATTATCGTGGCACATGCAGAATGTTTCTTCTGAGATCTCTCAAGTACTAATGAATCCCACCATCCAAGCCGCCTTAGTGCAGGTCCTCGTCAGTGCCCCTCCATCAAAGCCTCCAACAGAACCACCAACAATGGAAGCCACAATGGCAATATCAACAGAATGGGAGAGGCGAGAGATTAAAGTAACAAAAGCATTGGAAGAGGAGGTGGATGAATATCATGAACATCTAGAGTATGAGCACCTGCAACTTGACAACAAGAAGAAGAGGTTGAAGAAAAGAAAGAACAGGAGATTGAGAGAGAAGAAGGTCCCAGGGAATGATTGCTAAGTCTCCCATCAAATGCCTTGTGTTCATCCAAGACTCTGATCAGGAAGAGAGAGAAGGCACTAAAATAGAAGAAAAGGCCCCTAGAGATAAAGAAATAGAATTCCAAACAAAGGAGGGGGAAGATGATCGTGAGTCACCTAAAGAAAAATATGCTATGCTTGAATGGCTAGAAAAGCAGCTTGAGAAGAAAGCTCATGCCCCAGCTGACCCAAGAGCGAGGTTTAAAGCTATCCTAGCTCGGGCACAAATCAATACCAAAAAAGAGAAGAATCCCAAAATCAGATCCAAGGTGACGATGGATGCCTCCAGATCTAGAACCATCCAGGTGGCAATGCTAGTAGTGGGAGTAGAAGGGATAAGCTACAATGTCTCTACCATTGACTTAGGAACAACTACCAGGGAGAAAATAGTAGAGAACCTCCAAGAGTCAGTTCCCACAATAGTACATTTGATATAATAAGATAAAATTTTGAAAGAAGAGCTCAAGGCCCAAGTGGCTGACCTAACGATATACATCCAACAATGGTCCTCAGTAGAGGAAGTGTCTACCACGTCCACGGCTCCACCGCAATTGCTATGGAGGGAACAAATAGAAAAGCTAGAAAAGAGAAAGAACCTAGATATGACTACAAAAATTTGGTTCCAGCAGGTCCAATACGTTGGAAACATGGGCATCGGTCGTGTTGTCGGGACAACTAACAAATTCTTGGATCTCCAACAGTCTCTTGAGGGTACGAGGAAGCTTTGCAATGAATTCCCAGTAAGATATGAATCCACCTACCCAAAGATTGAGGCTATTCTTAAACTACCAGGTGCGACTTGGGAAAAGGAGCTCGCCTTCAAAAAGGATAACCACTAGTTGGTGGATGTATGGAAGTGAGACTTCATGAATCAAAAAGAAAGGTTGGAGTTGGTGCTCGATAAGGTGGATGTGGATATCAAGTGGGCTAAGGAGATTAGGGCTGATTGTACTCAGTAGTTGAAGCTACTGATAGGATATGATATTCCTACTATACAGATGGATCCAGAGAAGATAAAGCCCCACTTCCAAAAGAAGATCGAGTACGGGATGTCAGATGAAATCACCACTGATTTCATGAGTTTTGTAGCCTGAGCCTTCACCTAGTTAGAGATGTTCTGAAACCACACTACTAAGTATGACAAAGACTGGGAAAAGCTCACCAAACAATCCAAAGAGTGGAGTTATCAAGTGTTGTGATCTGAAATTGTAGACGTGGATAAGCTCCAACCATTAATTTTAAAATTTATAGAGTATGCAGCTTTGAAGAAGCAGGAAGGCAACCCTATTATTGATGAAGATTTCCTAAAGGAATAGTTATAGCAAAAGAGCAATTAGCAAAAGGACAAAAATGCTACAGTGTTATCACTAAAAGACAAAATAGGGATGGAGACAAAGTTGTATTTTAAAATGTCATATATATTGCGGGAAAGGTAGAACCTTAATTTGTAATGAATCTTGGCCACACAATACAGATTAATCTTGACCATTCATTCCACCTTTTGGAAACTATAAATAGGGGGTCTCCTCTCATTTTCAAAAGAGAGTTGAGTTGTTGTAATGACATGTTGCAGAAATTTTAATGGAAATACATTGACTTTGGTGTATTTTCTAAGTTTCTCTACATGTTTCATGATTCAATCTCCCATAGTTAGATGTTTTAGTTAGATTTACATTGTTGTTCTAGTTGGTTTTAGATTGCTTAGATAGACTTGGTAATGCTATTTTGTGGTTATGAAAATTTATGTTGTGTAGATGCCTTCCCAGTCCATACTTTTTGCTATTTACTACTGGTAAATGACTGTGTAAAGTTAGTTTGGGCTAAAACTTAAAGTTGTTTTAAAATTTTATCTTTATTCATGCATGTATGTGGTGGATAAATGGTAAAATATATGGAGACCTTAGAAGATAGCACAAATTTCATGATACTATAGGTTTCTTGGTTAAGTGGAATCCTGTTTAAAGGAAGCTATCCACAACAAAACCTCTATGATCACTTTTCATAGTTAGTTGCAGATCCAGAAAACTCTCCTCTTGCCTGCTCCTTTTCCTCATTTTCTTTAGAAATAACCTAAGCTAAGGTTCATTGCACATTGTAAAGCCAAAACTCAAGGAAAACTTTGGAGTTTCAGATAACTGTTCGAACCTACAGCAAAGTGCATGCCAGCTTCCATCTTAGAAACTTCAATCTTTAGGATTTATTTCGTCCTACCTAGCTACGTAAGTCTTCCCTATGATTACCATCAAAATCACATCCATAATCAACTAAGGAATTCCATGCAAGTCATGACTTGACACCCGAGAGACCTTGGGGTGATTTTTAACAACTTGTTGTTGGAAGTCTCCTTTCAAGAGAGGCAGTGCACTTACGCATTCTCTGTGTTGAGAAAGTGTGCAAAACACAACATCAACAGAACTGGCACTAGAAGGAGGACCTTGCTAAGCTAGATCAAATTGGATCATTCTCCCCTAAAAGGTTTCAGAGAATTCTAAGGTCGACACCAGACAAGGGAGAACTTCAAGAGTTGCAGCCCCCCACAAGGGCTAAAGGAACTAAGGGAGGAGACTTTGCTTCCTCTTCTTCCTCAATCACTTCCACTTCCCTCCCACCTCCACCTTCCTTCATTATTCATCCAACATCCACCTAGCCACCCCAAATTGCCATCGGATCTCATCCTTCCAGCAACCAGGAAGTTGTCCCTCTCCTAGCTTTACAAGTCCAGAGTGCAGTGCAAAACAACCACAGTCCAGACGCAGTCCCTGGCTATTTCCCACAGCAGGTACAGTCCCAGATTACTGTTCCTCAACAGCAGGCTCCACCTCCGCCACCACCCATGGCTTCGTTAGCCCAAAAGCCCTCTCCTTTACAATTCAACACTTATCATGACATGCCCAAAACTCTGGAAAGCTTCTGCACAAAATTTAATCCTCGCGATCCATAAAGGACAACAGAAGAACACATTAAGATATTTGAAACAGCAATCAAGGATATGCAGATTGATCACAAAGATGTGGCATGTCAACTCTTTCCATACTCGCTCAGAGAAGAATCCTTTTATTGGTACATCAATTTTCCAAGAGGATCCATTACTTCATGGGATATTTTGAGGAATTCCTTCCTACAGAAATACAAGATTTCAATTAGCCCCTCAAAGTTATACCGACCGTTTATGTCCATTCCTAGAGAGGTCAACGAACTGATTAGTTCCTTCAATGATTGCTTTCATCGTGCTTACATGAGACTGAAGCCTCCCTACATACTCAATGATGTCGTTTCCCTACCTGTTTACTATGAAGCGTTAGATAATCTTACATCAGCACTGGTGAAGAGAATGCGTCTGCCGCTTACTACATTGGTGAATTCCTATGTGGAGGCAATTGTTCCTAGTACAGATTTGGGATAGAATATTTTGGGCCCACTGCCTTCTTTGGGGCAGATTTCTCATCCTATACAGGTTCAAGGGATTAATCGAGTGCTTCAGCAACATACACCCCTTATGAACCAGGTGTTGTAGCTACCTATAGTCCCTCATCTGGGGCAATCGATCAACTAGGCACCTCCCGTGCCCCACTACTTGCAACCTCAACAATAGAAAACTTACCATCAGGCTCCCTCGCAGCAGCAAGCCTATCCTCAAAAGCCTCAAGTACTATTGTACCTACAGGGGCCAGAATTCCCTCCAGCACAACAAAATTAGTTGGTAGCCACACTTGTTCTTCTACAAAACCCAACACCGCAGCCGAGTAATGCTAAAAAAGGATTGGCTCGATGAGTTAACAGAAATGATTAGGAAAATGTCCATGGAAATGATGCATTTAAGGAATTAGAACAGCCAATTCCAGGCCTCCCAATGGAGTATCTAGGCCAATCTTAACAAGGATAATAGGGACAATTGAGATAACAGAGATGATCGCCATGCCAACACCTCTTTGGGGTAGAATTTTGTTAGAGGGCAGAATTCCAATCAGAACTATGAAAAGAGGCCTTCTCAAATATAAAATAGAACATGGAATACAAGGCCTAATAATGGGGGTGTTCCCACACCTCTTGATCAGCCTGCTAGCACAGAAAAGACGACTAGCGGAGTTTCTATCAGGGTGGTGCCGAATTCACAAAACCAGTAGACACTCTAAGTTGGATTGTCCCAAGTTCCTTACAACGGAAGAAATTTTTCAAGTTGAAGTCCAAAATGCTGTGAACAATGCTTGATGTCGCGACATAGTCCCGTCCGAGCCGTATGACTCCTCCATGCTCATGGTCAACCAGGATCCATTCCTGAGGATGAAGTTGTCTCTGCAAAAGTTGAAGTAAAAGAGGTAAGCAATTGTGAAACCTTGACTCAATTATTTGATTTAGTAGATAATGGACCTCTAGATGATGAAGAGCAGTGTGAGGATGAAGTACATACCTTCCATCAGAGGGCTACCCTATATTATTTAAGGAATAGACATGTGGGGGGACCATTCACTACATCAACCCCTTCTAATTACTTAACTACCCCATCAAATCCAAATGCTAGTAACAACCCTGGTTTCCCTCACCTACCCACTCAGTATTTCAACAAAGATAAAGCATCAAATCAGCCTTACAGCCAATCACAAAATCAAACCCAAGGCCAGCCCCAAAATCAGTCAAACCAAACACAAGTTTAGTCTGCTAGCTAGCCCATAGGTAAGGATTTTGAATCTGAAATTGAGCAAATGGGTGAGTACGTTGCAGAGGAATTTAAAAGGGTCAAAATCAGTTTGTCTACTTTCGAGCTCCTCAAGGTTCCTGCTATAAGGCATGCCTTTTTCAGGGTAATAAATAGAACCTCATCCTCTAGAGCAACACAGTAAACTTCAGCAAAGAGGGTCACCTTTGAGGAACCTAGGAAAAAATATGATACACGGGAAACCATAGGGAAAAAGAAAGATACTCCCTCTAATTAGCTTACGGGTAAGCAGCCTGTGAAGGAGTTGGATCAGCACAACAGACAAAATCCTAAGGATCAGTTTTAGGGACAAACCAAGGATAGAATGGGTGATAAGAACAAGGCTAAAGTAGCCCAAATAGATACGCCTATGGGTCTTTTCCAAGGGAAGTTCAAAACCCTGCCCTTCCTCACTACTATCTGGATATTCGGGAAGAATTTGCACAATTCCCTGCTCAATTTAGGAGCGTCCACCAATGTTATGCCCTTGGCAATGTGCAAAGCCCTTGGGATTACTCCAACACCATGAAGGAAAGTAACCCAGTTAGACAAGACAAAGATCAACATAGTAGGAGAGATGAATAGGATCCCAATGTAGATTGTTGTGGATCCAAGGATACAACAGGTCATTGACATTCAAGTGGCTAATATCCCTGACACTTACAGACTTATCCTCAGACAAGATTTCACCAGGACATTGAACAGATATGCCACAACAGATCATTCTCGTATGTGGTTGTCGTGGAAAGGGTTGCCTAATCAAATCCGTATAGACTATGAGCCTCGTATGAAGTACATGATCACAGAGTATAACAACACCAATGTCGAGGTACTATTTGTTGAGACAGAATTGGGAAATTACTGTCCCTTTGCCTGTTAGGAAGGATTCAAACCTCAGGAAGAATTTATTTCAAAAGTACTCTTGGTGCAATGCAACCCTTCAACTAATCCCACTCTAATGCCTCAGAGCACGGAGATGTTGGTAGAATCAGATGAAAAACTAGCTGAAGATGATAACTTGGGATTATTGAATGCTTTCTAAGAATTCATAGAAAAGTGTGCAAAATATCAGTTTAGTCTAGGTGCCTGAATGGATGTCCAGGATCTCTTGCTGCCAAATTGGTGCAGAATTCACAATGCTACCCACTCTGAGCTTGAATGTTGCCTATGTCAAACGGAAGTGGAACATGTCAATGGATTAGTTGCTCCTTCAAGAGAATTTCCAAAGGAAATTTCAAAGAAATCACCTATTTCCAATCATGTTGAGTCAACGCACTTTCTAAAAGATACGAAGGCGACTGTCTAGCCAAAGGACAATGAAGGCCTAGGCGGACCTGGTGTCAAGGAGCTTTCCAAGTTCTGGACGTTGTGATTCAACGGGTCCAAGTCAAACCAGGGCGCTAATGTTGGATTCAAGCTCATTAGCCCAACGGGTAAAACCTTTTTCTTGTTGCCCATAGGCTGCAATTTTATTGCACTAATAATGTATCTAAGTATGAAGCCTTAGTGCATGGTCTTGTGATGGCCCTAAAGAAAAATGTCAAAATGCTGCAAGTTTTCAAAGACTTTGAGTTGGTGGTAAAGCAAGTTAGGAAAATGTATTTGTGTCATGACTGTAGGCTTGCTAATTACAAAAATAGGGTTTAGGATATGTTAGAAGGCTTAGACGCCTCCAATATTAAGTTGATACCACACTCTCAGAATCACACAGTTGATGCGTTGGCTCAAGCAACCAACACATTGCAGCCATTTGCCCTTTCAGGCCTTAAGCACTTTATGGTTGAGTTGACTTCCACCCCATCTATTCCAGATAATTTCACCCACTTTCAAGTTTTCAATGATGATAAGCACATCCTCGAGTTCATCATGAGCTATGATGTCTTCATCGCCCAAATAATAGATGATGTTGATCCAAAAGAAGTTGAATTGGATATAGAAGGAGTTATCAACCTAAAGACCAACATGATTCCTAGGGGTATGGTTCAGTTGGAGCGCATATTTGACTTGGATCAGATTAGAGACCAAGACCAATAATCCAAGAAGGAATCCATCAGTAATCAGTATGATTTTCATAACCTTGAGAAAGCTGAGGAAATCAAAAATGTCTTTATTAGCAAAGTTTGCACCGCTGAAGAAAAGAAAGGGATCATTGATGCTCTTCATAAATATCATGATGTGGTTGTGTGGAGCTATGAAGATCTGAAAACTTACGACACCTCCATCGTAACACACACTATTCCTCTCAAGCTTGAGGCAAAGCCCTTCCGACAGTGGCAACGCCCCATCAACACTCTATTGAAACCAATCATTTACAAGGAGGTGCAAAAGTTGTTGTTAGCAAGGATTATCTTTCCAGTCCATCACTCCACATGGGTTGCTAACTTGGTACCGGTTAGGAAGAAAAATGGTGAAATCAGGTTGTGCATGGATTTCCGCAATTTGAGCTGAGCATTGGAAAAGGACAATTATCCGGTGCCCTCACTAGATGGGGTATTGCAGATTGTTAATGGGTCACAAATGATGTCCTTCCTCGATGGTTATTTAGGGTATAATCAGGTAATGATGCAATACGAAGACCGTCATAAGACAACATTCACTACCAAATGGGGCACTTTTTCCTATAGACGAATTCCATTTGGGCTCATTAACACTGGTGCAACATTCCAATGCGCTATGGACATTGCATTCAAAGATCTAATTGGAAAATGTATAATCATCTACATGGATGATCTGACAGTGTTTTCAAAGAAACAAAATGATCATGTCTCAGATCTATGTAAGGTCTTCCAAAGGTGCCGAGAGTTTGGTGTCTCCCTTAATCCCACAAAGTGCATCTTTGGGGTTACGAAGGGGAAGCTGTTGGGGCATGTTATCTTAAAGCGAGGCATTTCCATTCACCCAGAACGCATTCAATCATTGTTGAAGATCCAACAGCTAGGCAACAAGAAGGAGCTCAAATCTTTCTTTGGAAAGATTATCTTTGTCTGAAAGTTTATTACAGGTTTTTCTGAGACCATCAAGCCCCTCAACACCATGCTGAAACAAGATGCCAAGATACAATGGACTCCTAAAGCAAAGTAAGCATTTGAGGAAATTAAACAAGTGATTGCTGAAGCACCTGTGCTGGTTAATCCAGATTACCTAAAGCCTTTTTACATCTATTCGTTCGCTTCAAATCATTCATGCGCTAACATTCTGACCTAGAAAGATAACAAGGGGAATGAGCACCTGACTGCCTTTATGAGTGCTCCTTTGAAAGATGTTGAACTGTGTTACCATAACATAGAAAAACAAGCATACGCCCTTGTTAGGGGAGTGAAGAATTTTAGGTATTACATCTTACGTAATAAGGTGTTTGTCGCAGTTCCTGACCCAGCAGTCAAGACGTTGTTGATGTAGAATGAGTTAGGTGAATGATGGGCAAAGTGGGTCACGCTGCTGCAGGAGTACAACATGGAAATCTAGCCAATGAGGTTGGTGAGAGGATTAGCACTTACTCGGACAATTTCTAAAGTAGCAGCTAATGTGGGGCCTCAACTCACAGTGCAACAATACCAGCTGGAGGATGTTTCTCGAGGGGAGTGGTATGAAGATGTCGTTTACTATTTGTTGAACCATAAGTGTCCGCCCCACCTATGGGGGGTTCAAAAATGTGCTCTCCACCTAAAAAGCAGCAACTACATGCTGCAAGGGTCAATATTGTATAAAGGAATCATGAAGGCATCTATTTAAGGTGTCTCGAAAGAGAGGAAGCAGATCGAGTCCTAAGAGAGTTCCATGACAAGTTCAACATGGGCCATGGATCTGGACCATCCACTGCACATCAGATACTAAGGGCGGGATATTATTGGTCGATAGTCTTCAAGGACGCACATAGCCACGTTCGCTCATGTCACACATGTCAAACAATCGCTGCCAAGGAGAAGAATGTTGTTGTCCCTTTGAAACCTATTCTAGACGTGAGACCGTTCACACAATGGGGTCTCAATTTCATTGGTTCGGTAAGCCCTTCATCATCTGTGGGACACAGGTACATTCTAACCGCTATTGATTATTGCACTAGATGGACAGAAGCACTTGCTTGTAGACAATGCACAACTGAGGTAGTCATTAATTTTTTGGAAAGTTTTATTTTAAATCGCTTCGATTGCCCTTACGCATTAGTGTGTGATAATGGACTTGTGTTTGCTTCATTAAAATTCATTGGTTGGGCTTTTGACTATGGCATAGCCCTTAATTTTTCATCCAATGACTACCCCTAGGGAAATGCCCTTGCTAAATCTATGAACAAGAATTTGATAACTATGATAAAAAAATTGCTAGATAGGAATCCCAAGGACTAACATACCTAGCTCCAATTCACCCTTTAGGCAGATCGCACTCGCCACAAGGCTGCCCTTGGCGATTCTCCATTTCACTTGGTTTACGGCCTAGAACCTATCTTTCTGATCCACCTGAAGATTCCAACTCTCTAGTTTATAAATGAATTTTATGAAGGGGGAGACTGTAAAAAAGCTCGATTAGCTGAGCTTTTGCACTTAGAAGTACGAGACCGCACAATAGAAAATTTTGCCAAACATCAGGGCATAGTCAAATGATGGTTTGATCGACGAGCCAAAATTAAAGCCTTTAGGATTACAGATCTGGTCTTATGTTGGGGTACGACCCATGAAAAGAAAGGGGGACATAACAAATTTGACAAGCTTTGGCTTGGGCCCTTTCAAATGGCTGAAATTTTGGGAGAAAATACTTTTCGTTTGAAAATCCTTACTGACGAGGATGTCCCATTGCCCGTCAACGAGCAACATTTGAAACATTACTTCCAAGTTTGAGCTCATGTAGAGCTATTCCTATAAATACATGTACATAGGTTAGGTTAGGTTGCCTTTTTCTTTGCTCGTTTTTTGTTGTTTTACGTTGTTTCATTTTTCTTCTTTCTCGGCTTTTTTGTTTTGTTGAGAGGTTCTTCGTTCCTGATGTGGTGATCATGCTTGTTCAATGAATAATTTGTTCTATTGTCCACCCTTAGTGTTCTTTGGCTAAGCATTCATTCTCGACTATTAGTCCCTGATAACCGCCTAGGAATGGTTTCCTCATTTGAACTCCGTTTTAGACCTGATCCTTGGTTGGATCCTTTTACATTCATCTCAAATCTTGCACAAAACACCTGCTAATTATTCCCAAAGGGCTGTACAGTGGCTGCTATGATAACCTGGCTAGCAAAAATCTCAAATCCTCTCCAGTGACTACTGTGACTCTTAAACCCATCGTCGGCTTAAGCAATTACACAATTGAGTAAAAGATAAAGTGCAGAAAGAAATATCAAAAGACAAGAAAAGAAAAAAGGAAAGAAAATGTTGAAATCAAGAAACTATTTTGGTGTGCGAATAACTCTACCCGGGCTTTAGACACCTAGCTGGCAGTAGAGCAATGCTCGTGAGGTCACAACGACAACTCCGTCGGAGCTATGGATGCCTAGCTGGAAGCGGGGCAATGTCCAGGTTACTTTTGGTGTTGGACAATTTAAATAGCTCATTTTGTCTGATTAGCTGCTGCTTGTCACAGTCCCCAAGGGAAGGAATGAATTTACTATACACACACTTTTGAAATGTCTCGAAGATTGATCCAACTAAACACCCTGCTCTCCTAGTTCATTTATGGAAGTCAGCCCCTACTCTGCAAAACTAAATATTCTAGGTCTTGAATGAATATTTATCCTTAGAATGCTTGGGAGCATTGCCCAGTAGAGTTGCCATTTGTTGTGTCCCTAACACACACGCCCCATTTGGAATGAGGACCCTCTCTTTTTTTCACCTTGCTGGGTCATTTTGTCGAAACCTCATTTTGCATGCCCCCAGTTTTGCTGTCCTAGATGGTCAGTATGTATCTGAAATCTCAACTCAAGTAGACCATGCCTCATCCCCACAAAATTTTCTAAGTCCTGGGCCTTCACAAAGTTCCTTTGGCAGTTTACCTCTACCAATGTCCTTGGCATCCTCCAGGCCCAGCCTCAAGGTTTCCCATTCCGGGTTTCCCTATGGTGCTTGTCATTCCAAACGGCCAAATGACTTCATCTTTCCACACCTCGAGTCTCAGTCAGTCGTCTGCCGTGTCTCAATGCCTTTGGTGACTAAGTTCAAATTGCACTGCCTCGAGACCCTTCGAACCCAGCCTTCCGAGATGATTCTACCGAACTTCCGTTTTTCTTTCGCTGTCTCCGACGGTCATCATCCAAGGGCTTTCCATCCCTCAGGACCTGGATCCTCAATCACCGTCCACATGAATTGCATTGCAAACTGACCATCTGCCTGTGTCCCAACCCCGATTAGCTGAACTTCTTTGCCTAGAATGTCGTTGTGAGTTCTTTGTTTCTCAACGGCTATTAGTCCACATCCTTTCGGCCACCAGGTTGCGGACCTCCCGCGGCCGTCTGGGAGTTTGAACTTACCAAACTTTCCATCCATCATACATGGATTTATGGAGGTGTATTAAATGAGTCCGGGAGTATAAATAGTAAGCTCAACCTATCATTTTCATAATGTCAGGTTAGCTAGAAGAAAATTTAGAGTTGCCAGAGAGACCCAGTGCCTTCGCCATCCGCCACCACTACACTCATTTCCTGCATCGACCAATTCTTTAAGGATTTAACAACTTGCTTTGTTGGGTTCTCGAGGTATGCTCGTCACTCGCCCTCTCGCAGTTTTTTTTGATGATTTTGCTTTAAATAATGGATAAGCAGGGAAGAAATATGTATTCATTAGGTAGAGGGGAAGAACATCTAAAAACCCACATTATATAATTGCAAGAAACCTTCCAAAATTTCCCTAGAATTGAATCCAAAACCCTATCGGCTCAACGTTGTTCTTCCGCAGGGCACTGGCGCCATTTGGGCCCAAGGCTCTCCTTTGCCACTAAGCAAAACCTTAAATTCAAAACATTGAAACGACGGAAAAATGTTTCTCCGAGTCCGAGACCGAGGATTTCCTTGCCCTGTTCGCCGTTGGGACCTACAAAATGAACTTTTGGCCTCCCCTCATGGCTCGCGGGCCCGCTTCCGAGAGATTCCGTCCCCGAGATGATACATGGTTTTCACCATATTCAAATGGCATATCCACCTCATCCGCTAGTGCACAAGGCCCCGTCGTATCATTTGATGCTAGAGTTATATGAACAAAGTGTTATATCCATAACCATTCGTGGGTCCCAGACCACTGAGTTTCGTTCGCAAACTTTCTCATGGACGTCACCGTTCCAAACGGCCAAAAGACCTCTACTTTCCGCCTCGCGGGTTCCGTGTACCCTAATGCCACTCGAGCACCGAATGATTAAAATTTAAGCTAGATTCCATCGAACTTCCTTCCCCGGGTTTTCGCCATCGGGATTTTGTCCTGTCTCGGCTATTGTGAAAGGGAAAAATGAGCCCGTCTTTCTGACTCTTGGAGCCTAGTGCCCCAGTCGCTTGAGACTTAACGAAGGAAACCCAAAGGCCAAACACGATGTCAGGTCCGGTCCGCTGGGTCGCTTCCACCAGATTTCCATTCAACATCCGCCATTCCAAATGACCATCGTCCAATAGCTTCCCGACCCTTGAGACCCGAGCACCTAAAAGATTAAGAGGTTATTTCAACTACCTTTCAGACTTCTAGGTCCCAGACCCTGCAATTCCACCCTCAGAATTCCATTTCAGCATAGTTGTTTCAAACGGTGAACCTTAGACAGCTTTCTCACCTCACATCTCTGGGTGCTCCAAATATGATTCAAACGACCTCTGATCTGGAAATGAGCTTTGATCCACGTGCTCAAATTGAGCCCTCCTCTACATAAATCTTTCAAATCATCCAAACTTGAGGCCAAATAAGCTGCCCCGGTACCCCAATGACTAGATTATATTGCTAGGACTCTCTCGACAGCTATGACATGTACATACTCTTCTTAGCAGAAAGCACTTGGCGGGAATCCCCTATCCCCTTTCTATTGGTCAAGGGATGTACAAGCTACAAACCTCTTAGTGTACAGGGAACTAGAGAAGGAGCTAGCAGAATATCATTTCATTCTCCACACTGCTTTCCCATGGATGGACCCCTATGAGCACATAAGGAAAGCATTAGGAGCCAACTATGCCCATTTGCATCACGTTGAAGATTTTTGGGCGAATTTCCAAGACAATAAGGAAGTACACATGAGGCATTACATGCGAATGACTGCATACTTCGTGAAAAGGGTGAATTTGTTTCCTATCCTCGATCAAGTGGAGGAAGATGAAAGCACAGTCATGGACCCTAGGTACAATGCGGTCACTAATTTGCCATTGCCAGCCATAGATTGGGATGAGCAAGAGGTTGATGGCCTCGATATCATAACCAAGCTTGTCGAGGCTCACACCAGAGAATGGGTCAATGCACAGGTTGCTCGATTGAAGGAACAAGGGGTTGTCCTAACCTATGAAGGGCTCAAAAGTGAGCCTAGTACCACAAATGATGCATAAGCTACCACCTCATCACAAGAAACCTCCAAATCTCCTCTGCTCACAAGATCAAGGAAAAGGAAAGAGGACGAGGAACAACAACCGAATCCAAAAGTATACATGAGGAAGGCCTGAGAGGGTGAGCCATCAAAGAAACACAAAAGGACAGGAAGCGCTACAGGGTTGATTGCTATTCAAGAAGATCTCATCCGCAAAGGAGAAGAAATGGAGATAGATTGGCCAAAGTCCCCACTGGCTGCCTCAGATGTTGTCATCCCTCCACCTATTTCTCAAACTATGGTTGCCACATCCCCACCCGCGGTGGACATCTCGGTCTACCTTGCCTCCTCTTCACCAACTCGTCCCATCATATTGGTTGATTCCTCCTCTACTACAACTTCTCCACTTTCCTCTGCCTCTATGTCCCCCACCACATCACTTCCATTGGCGTCAGCAATAATACCAATGCCCATGCTCACATTGTCAGAGGCATTCTCACGGCACATGCGAAATGTTCCTTCTAAGATCTCCCAAGTACTAATGAATCCCACCATCCAAGCTTCCTTGGCACAAGTCCTCGCCAGTGCCCCTCCCTCAAAGCCTCCAATAAAACCGCCAACAATGGAAGCCACAATGGCAATATCAGCAGAATGGGAGAGGTGAGAGATTGAAGTAACAAAAGCATTGGAAGAGGAGGAAGATGAATATCATGAACATCCAGAGTATGAGCACCTGTGAATCAACAAGGTGGTTCATGAAGAAGAAATAGGATCCTCCAAAAGCGGAGATGAAGGAGAAGATGCCGGTGGCAAGCTTATTATGCAAACATTCGATCTTGATTTTGAGGAAGTGTTGGCCCAACAACTAAAACATGTCAAAGAGGAAACATAAAGATCACCTCCCAAAGAAGAAGGGCATGAAGATGAAAAGGTGGAAGAAAATATGTAGCTTCCTACAGGTGAATAGCAAGAGGAAAGCCCTTAACATAATAAAGAAATGCCTTTCTCCGAAGGAAAAGAAGAATAAGAGAAGGAACATCAGGAAGATGTGCCACCTCCTCATAAAGAAGAAGAGAACGTAGAAGAGGACAAACCTAAAGGTGAGGTTCAAACTGACAAGAGCCTCTAAATTGAAGAACCCAAGGAGCATGTGCATAAGGATGAACAAGATGATGAGGTTGAAGAAAAAGGAAGAAGAGGAGACTGAGAGAGAAGAAGGTTCCAAGGAACGATTGGCTACTAAGTCTCCCATCAAACGCCTTGTGTTCATCCAAGACTCCGATGAGGAAGAGGGAGAAGACACTAAAACAGAGGAAAAGGCTCCCGGAAATAAAGAAATAGAAGTCCAAACAAAGAAGGGGGAAGATGATCGTGAGTCACCTAAAGAAAAATATGCTATGCCCGAATAGTTAGAAAACTAGTTTGAGAAAGCTCCCGCCTCGGTTGACCCAAGAGTGAGGTTGGAAGCTATCTTAGCTGGGGCACAAATCAGTACCAAAAAGAAGAAGAAGCCCAAAATTAGATCCAAGGTGACAATGGATGCTTCCGCATCTAGAACCGTCCAGGGGGCAACGCCAATAGTGGCAGCATAAGGGATAAGCTACAATGTCTCTACCATTGATTTAGAAATAGCTACTAGGGAGCAAAAGGTAGAGCACCTCTAAGAGTTTGTTGCCACAGTAGTACATTTGATACAACAAGGTAAAATTTCAAAAGAAGAGATCAAGGCGCAAGTGGCTGACCTGACGGCATACATCCAACAATGGTCCTTAGCAAAGGAACTACTGACCACATCCACGGCTCCACCGTAATTGTTGTCGAGGGAACAAATAGACAAGCTGGAAAAGAAAAAGAATCTTGATAAGACTACAGAAAGTTGGTTCCGACAAGTCCTATATGTTGGAAACATGGGCATCGGCTGTGTTGTCCGAACAACTAACAAATTCTTGGATCTCCAACAATCTCTTGAGGTTACGAGGAAGCTTTGCACTAACTTCCCAACAAGATATGAATCCACCTACTCAAAGATTGAGACTATTCTTAAACTACCAGGTGCAACTTGGGTAAATGAGCTCGCCTTCAAAAAGGATGACTACTGTCTAGTGGATGTATGGAAGCAAGACTTTGTAAATCGAAAAGAAAGGTTAGAGTTGGTGCTCGATAAGGTGAATGTGGATATCAAGTAGGCTAAGGAGATCAAGGTTGATTGTACTTGGTACTTGAAGTTCTAATAGGATATGATATGCCTATCGTATAGATGGATCTGGAGAAGATAAAGCCACACTTCCAGAAGAAGATCGAGGACGGGATGTCAGATGAAATCACCACTAATTTCATGAGTTTTGCAGCCCGCACCTTCACCCAGTTAGAGATGTTCTGAGACCACACTACTAAGTATGACGAGGAATGGGAAAAGCTCACCGAACAATCCAAAGAGTGGAGTTATCAGGTGTTGCGATTTGAAATCGTAGACGTGGATAAGCTCCAATTGTTAATTCTGAAATTTATATAGTATGTAGCTTTGAAGAAGCAGGAAGACAAGGTTACGGGACATAATAACCCGGCCAAAATAACCCTGGACATAAAAACCCGGTCACAATAACCCAGGGACAAAATAACCCGGGGTCATAATAACTCGAGCCAAAATAACCCGTGGTCAGAATAATCCATGGACAAAATATCCCTATTAGAATATAAAGAAAGGAAAAGAAAATTTATAAATTACATGTATGTTGATAAAAAAAAATTATTATTCAAATTTTCAATTAAAGTGTCAAATTGTGAGCGATGCCTCTTATATAATCTAAAATGTTATGGTTGTCATAACCATCAACCAATCTTTTTAGTCTTTCTTTGAGTTCACGGTATTTTTTCCTGCTTGGTTGCCCAGTGTATCCAACCATATATTTCTCTATTCTATTCTCTTGGAGACTCTATTCTTTTTTCACTGCTTTGATGAATTTCTAGACTAAGTTGTGTGATGCTTGAAGCAATTCACTAAATCCTCTGTGCCATCCCTCAATAGTATTATTGGTTATGGGAAGATCATCTTCAGTAGCTGAATAGAAATTCCACATTGTGATTGGAAACTTGGGTGATCATTTGTTGCCTCTTCTGGTCAGTTTTCCAATCCATGTGTCTTCAAAAGAATCAACTTATTCCCACGAAATTTCCTTTATTTTTATAATTGTTTACCATTTTATAGGTTATTTAAGCATATTAAAGGTGTTTTAACGATATTTTAGGGGTATATAATGGATATATGGTCTAAAACTGACCTAAATAGCCTCTATGGTGCCTCACAATCATATTTATAATTTATTTTATGCCATTTCTAGTTTACTAGCTTTATCTAAAATGAGCATGGGTTATTCTGTCCATGGGATATTTTGACCACGAGTTATTATGTCCATGGGTTATTATGACCCTGGGTTATTTTGTCCTTGGGTTATTTTGGTCGGGTTATTTTGTCTAGGGTTATTTTGGCCGGGTTATTATGTCCTGATACCGGAAGACAACCCTATTATTGATGAAGAGTTCCTAAAGGAATAGCTACAACAAAAGGGAAATTAGGAGAAGGACAAAAATGCTACAGTGTTGCCACTAAAAGACAAAATAGGGATGGAGACAAAATTGTATTTTAAAATGTTATATATATATATATATAGTGGGGTAGGTAGAACCCTAATTTGTAATGAATCTTAGCCACACAATGCCAATTAATCTTGGACATTCATTCCACCTTTTGGACACTATAAATAGGGATCTCCTCTCATTTTCAAGAAAGAATTGAGTTGTTGTAATGACATGTTGCAGAAATTTTAATGGAAATACAATGACTTTGGTGCATTTTCTGAGTTTTTCTACATGTTTTATGATTCAATCTCCCATAGTTAGATGTTTTAGTTAGATTTACATTGTTGTTCTAGTTGGTTTTAGATTGCTTAGATTTGGTAATGATGTTTTGTGGTTATAAAAAAAAATTGTTGTGTAGATGCCTTCCCAACCCATACTTTTTGCTATTTGCTACTGGTAAATGGTTGTGTAAAGTTAGTCTGAGCTAAAACTTAAAATTGCTTTAAAATTTTATCTTTATTCATGCATGTATGTGGTGGATGAATGGTAAAATATCTGGAGACCGTAGAAGATAGCACAGATTTCATGATACTGTAGATTTCTTGGTTAAGTGGAATCCTGTTTGAAGGAAGTTGTCCACAACAGAACCTCCATAATCATTTTTCATAGTTAGTTGCACATCCAGGAAACTCTTATCTTCCCTGCTCTTTTTCCTATTTTTTTTAGAAATAGCCTAAGCTAAGGTTCATTGCACATTGTAAAGCCAAAACTCAAGGAAAACTTTGGAATTTGAGATAGTTGTTCGAACCTGCAGCAAAATGCATGCTAGCTTCCATCTTAGAAACTTCAATCTTCAAGATTCATTTCGTCCTACCCAGCTATGTAAGTCTACCATGTGATTACCAGCAAAATCACATCCATAATCAACTGAGGAATTCAATGCAAGTCATAACTTGACACCCGAGAGACCTTGGGGTGATTTTTAGCAACTTGTTGTTGGAAGTCTCCTTTCAAGAGAGGCAGTGCACTTACACATTACCTGTGTTGAGAAAGTGTGCAAAACACAGCATCAACAATATGCTCTATTGAATTAGGGTTTTGTATTAACTTTAAAATATATAAATATAATATGGTGGCTTACCACTTTTGCTTAAAGAAAAAAAATATTACCATTTACATGTTACTATTATGGAAAGATGAAAAAAGAAAAACTTAACAAGAAAAAAGTTAAGAATAAAAACTAAAGTTATTAGAAAATAAGTGATGTGTTGTACTTCTATTGTATCCAAAATAATTTTTTGCTTTTAAAGAGATATTTTTGTTAAAATGATCTAGGTCATGTAAAATGTTGCCAAAAGTATGTTTTAGGTCAAAGAGAAGGTAAAGTTTTTGTGGGTTTATGTCAAAGAACGTATGTGCAAAATTCTGAAAAATTGAAAATTAGGGTTTCGTGCCCCTATTTTTAGGGAAACCCCTGAAAATAGGACCTTGCCAAAATTCATTGAAAATGATTTTGATAGGATGAATTGACTTCACAATCACATTGGTCAAGTCAGAATCACCAAAAAGTTAGTTTTACTTTAGTGGGTCTATTTTCATTTTTCAAGAACAAAGTTAGGAGCTCTGAGCCATTAATGGCAGATTGGCTAGTACTAGGTGTTGAAAGCTAAGCTTCAAAAACTTCAACGAAGAAACCATGGCAAAAATACTCTAAAAAGATGCTATCTCACGGTGGGGATTCTCAAAATCAGAAAATGCCAAAAATGACTAACTCTGGAAAAACCAACACCTTGCTACCAAGGAGGACAGACAGTTACATTGGGGAAAAGTGCCCCTACCGAAGAAAGGTGCCCTTGAGCAAGAAGACCCTGATGTCACTTTCAAGAAGACTTGTTTTCAGATAATCTCTTCAACATCAACTCAACCTTGCAACGAACCTATCAACGAGCTTGTGAGATATATCAAACAACAGCAACAGTTGATCGTAAGGGCATGCAAAATCAATGCATAACAAGGCGAAAGCGCCCCTGCTGGCCAGGGGCGCTCTTGAATCTGAGGCACTTGATGCGGTTTGCAACCACTGTTGTCTACATGGAATCTTCTTAGCTCTCTCCCAACTTCACAATCAATCCAGTTGTGCATCCACAGGACCTATCAAGCAATTATAAGCAAAGATCAAGCATAAAACACCTAACGATGATATGCAAGGACTCTATAGATGTAAAACAATAGTTAATGCCAAAATGATATGCCAAGAGACGGTGAGACTCAATCTCAAATATCTCATTGAGAGAAGGTTGTATGATCCAAGAGGCCTTTATGCAATGCACCTTGAGTAACACTCATCACACGAATCTTCCATGGAAGATTACTAGGTCAATTGTGATGATGAGTTTGATGTATGAATAAGGAACTATAGCCAATTTAGGCTCCCACAGATTGCTGACTTTATGTCAGAAGACATTGAGGGCCTATCTGATGATGAAGGGAAAGTCATTCTCCCCTCATTCTTCGTAGATCAAGTAGACTCACAACCACTCGGAAGAGTGGATTGGTATGCAAAGGAAAACACGTCTATAGAGGAAAGAACGAGTAGAGTTATCAAAAACAGTCAACTCTACCTAGATAGCAAGAAATCAAGGAAGGTAGTACTTCCCTAAACAGAGCCCCACTAGTTCAATCTTCACTACCTTCCACTTTAAGGAAGAAGCCCATACAGAAGCAGTGGAGCAATCCTCCCAAAGGGATGCAGATGTCAGGACACACGAGGGGAAGAGCACAGGAGTTATATGTGGAGACAAACACAAACATTCCTGAGATAGTAGAGACCATTGTAGCCGAGCCAATGATTAAGATAATCATCGCAGATACAAAGCCCATGATGGAAGCTGTTGTAGCGGATACAGTGCATGTGATAGGGACAGAGCCACCTACTTCACCACCATCACAACAGTCATAAGTCCCCATTGACTTGGACTCTCCACCATGAGACATCACTACAACACAGTCTCATTCATCGGGCATTCAGGGGCCTAACATTCCTCCTTCCAACAAGGCTAGTCGGGATTCAATCTGGCTTGAGGGTCTCCTAGGAAGGAAGAGGGAAAGGTCGTCCTATTAGCTTGAGTTCAGAGAATTTGATCACGTCCCTCAAGACATGCCACCGAAGAAATTGAAGAAGCAATTACATGTAGGAAGGAATACAAATAATGAGTTTATCATAGAGACTACTGCACCACCGGAGGACAAAAACATACATGAGGTAGAGGTTGAGGACTTCACATTATCAACGGTCAACCTCGGAAAGACCACCCGTTAGGTGGAGGAAAACCTTCTCGGCATTGCCTCAGTGAGTGTTCAAGAGAGAATGGCTAAGGATGCAAGAGACAAAGCAGCCTTAAAGGCTGAAAATCAACAATTGAGGATGTACATATCTAGCCTGATGCACAGTACCCCAAACGTCTCAGCTTTGCCACAAGAATTGCTAGACCTTCCTGCGGAGCAAAACCACCACCAGTTGATTTCATATGGAAAACACTTGAGAAATCAAGTGGAGGAATTTGTTGTCAAAGGACAGTGCATACTGAAAGAATTGTACTAGTTGAGGGACAAAGCACATGAACTCCACGTAGAGATCCAACAATCAGAGCTAGAGATAGCAGAAAAGAGGCTTGGAGATGAAGTCACAATCGCAGATGTACAAGTGGCATACCAATTGGTTTCCAATATAGAGAACAAGCAACATCTCTTTGCTTGGAAAGAACAACTGGCATATAAGGTGAAAGCCTACGATGCCAATTTTGTGGAACTAATCGAGTACTATCATATTGTGGCAGGTATTATTAACTTTGCAAGAATGTTGGTAAAATCCATCCTTTGCCTTTATCAACACAAGGGAGGTTCCTACATTGAGCTAGGCATAGTATAGAAACAATTCCATGATGTCATATGTAGCACATTCCTCGATGATCCTGATGGTTGCAAGTTGAACAAAGCTACAACCATGTCTACTAAGCTAGATGACGCAGCTACCAAGTGCATAGAATATCAACAACTTGTGACAGGTGAAGAGATGCTGAAATGCCACATCGTCATCTTACAGAACATTAATTGCCCAAAGGCTGAAGAGGTCAACGACTGGATAGAGGCACTATTGACCAGTGGAGATCAGGTGTAAAGCACCCCAAAAAGGACATCCTACCCTCCAAAGTAGCATTAATTGTGATTGGAGTTAACTTGATGCCCCTTTGCAAGTTAATTCCGGGTCCCACAAATCATGCATGTCAAATCCCACTAATTGAGGATGTCTAATTTGACTTCCATAAATTGTGGATCTCAGATCTCCACTAAACGTGGATGTCTATTTTGGACACATTTTGTAATAAAGTTCACTTGTAGTTTAGTTTCAATCAACAGAAGTAGTTTTCCAATTGACTCTTTGTTTAGTTTTAGTTAACTGGAGTAGATTTCAGTTAATTGTTTGCTCACCTACTTTGACATAGGAATAAATCTTGTTGATTGGCAAGAATTGATTGATAACCCAAGGAGATTTTAGGGTTGTCTACTCCTTTGAGTTCTATAAATAAGAGCCTTGGGCTCATTATCTGTCAACCTTTACTTACTATGCAAAAATGTTGCGCCATTGTTGCCAACAAGTTTGAAAGTGCTTATTTGTTGACTCTTGGATGAGAGTTAATTGGTTTGATGAGCAATTGTGCATGATTTCATGCCATTGCATATCCCAATTCTTTGTAACTCATTGAGGAAATTTGAAGAAGAAAATTAGAAAGCGCATGCATTTTGATCCAAATATTTGAGTTCTTTCAACGTTTTGTGTTTATAATTTGTTTCAATCTCCTCCTTGGACAGGGGTTCCTCTTCCTTGGATATTTTGTTATTGACAGTTATCGTTTGATGTTGTTCAATGAATTGTCTTTCAGCCTACACTTTAGATAGGTGTCATCACCTCCTCGGGAATCCTGTTAGCCAAGGCATCATACCTTGTTATTTCTAGTAAGCTATTTCCCAGCCTATACCTTGGACAAGGGTTCCTCCTCCTTGGCAAGTTTGAGATCCATCTTACTGTAAAAGAGTGTTTGCTTGCATAAAGCCTTATTTCAGCATAGATTTGAGAGTTCAAAGCCTCAGACTCATTCTTGCAAGACAGTCAAACCAAGTAATCTAACCATCCATTACCACTCCTATGCCCTCATGCTCTGTATATCTTGGGGAGATAGGATAGATTAAAAGTTAGTTTAGTCATAGTTAAGATCTGCAAAAACCAGAGAAAAACTTAGCTACGATGCATTGTATTTATGCACCTTTTTGTCCTACCGTTGAGTAAAAGAGATAGGAACCTTAGTATACTATACTTTTTTACACATAACATCATCAAAGAGGGATCTTCCTCTCTATAATCCGAAGGAGCAGTTACTAAAACACTTGCAATAGTTGTTTGTTTCCAATAAGCACTCCAGAGGTTCTAATTGAAACGCCAACAACTTCATTGAAAAGATTTCAATGAATATGAAATGATGCACAATAAAGTAGAGCAAAACATACAATCTTATTGATTAGAGCATGGCATACAAAGCATACAAAGCAAAGTTGAGTAGGGCATACATTATTTCTCATATTCTATCAAGTGTATTACATATTTCAAAAGAAGAGTGAAATAGTGTATTTTTAATCATATTTATTAATATTAATATATACTTAGTGCTCTCTTTTGGTAGTGTATCGTATCCTAAAAAAGTTTCTTCACATAGATCTTATGTTTTGCTAATTTTATTTGTTCTCTGTTGATTTATAATGTTATGTTCTCTAAAGTTACAACTCCATTATTCCTCAAACAAATATTTGTCGATCATTGTCAATCATTGAAATAATGGTGTTTACATGTTCAAGGTAATATACGAAAAAAGGTGGATGAGATTAAAGAGTGGTTTTATATCTTATAAATGTACTTTAAAATAACTATCAATAATAAAATAAAAGCATGCATTATAATATTACATTACATATGCTCATAATAAATTTATTTATATATAATTCATATTATAATATACTAAATATTATTAGTATATTACATATATCTAAACAATATTACTTTTGTATATATATTTATGTTTGTATATATAATAGTATTATATATATATATATATATATATATATATATATATATATATATATATATATATATATATATATATTTTAAAAAAAAATTTATTAAATAACTACCATTTATATTATATAATATAAATAAATAATGTATACTATATTTAAGAGTGTTATATATGTGTAAAGAATAACATTCTTTTATATAATGTTCATATAAATAAAAATAATATTACTCTATAAACATTATTAGTTCCTGCCATGGAACTATAGTGGAGAGGGCATGTTTAACTAGTGATTAAAATATTTTCTCTTCAAATTCCTACTAATTTATATTGTCAAGATCCAAGATGCAAACATGCGCAAAAGTTAACTGATCAAAAATTTGGTGGCTTGTTATTGGCCTCAATTAATGATCAAAGAATGCCAACAAAGGATTGTAGTTTGACAAGGCAAGAGAAGGCGTAGGTTTCTAGAGGCCTTGTTGTAGTCATCACTTCAATCAAGGATATACTATTGTCATCATCACATTTTCATTGCCATGCTATAGATTTGTTTCTAACACATACCCTCGCTAGCAACCGAAATGGACTTGCTACATGTCACAAATGTTCAAGAGCTATCACCCAACTTGCAAAGTCGCATCCCAATGAAATTCTAAATATACCTATTGTAGAATGCCCTTGTTATGAGGCCAACCTAGATCTAGAAATCTACGATATTGTTGTCTTTGGTGGGAAGATTGGACAAGGAACTAAAGATAAACTTGTGCCATCCACTTTCACAAGCATTAACATTATATGTTAATTTTAGCTCTTTTGTTTACATAATTATAATCATTAGTACAAGTAACTGGCTCTACAATTTATAGTAGGAATTGTGGAGTTTGTCCCTCAAAAGACATCTTCCTATATAAGTCCAAATGACTTGCATGTAAGGGTGATGATTGTTAGAGACATTGGATTTATGTGCAAAATGTCAAAATATGGTATAAAGCTAGACATATCATAAATTCAAAACCATGTACATATTAGATCTCTTTAACTACAATTGGTCTTATACCTCTGAACATGAACTAATGACTTCTAATATAATGGAAATGTGAATAGAGGTGCTAGTGGAAGTGGTTAGAAGGGAGAATGAAGTTTGAGTTTATTCAAAGGCTAAAGATATTTTCATGAAAGTGGGTTTTTTCCCTTTTATCCTCTCTTGCTTTTTGATTGACATTGATGAAATAGAATATCTCAATTGTAGAGGTAAAATCTTGAACTTGTCCTATTCTAGTGTGTTGTATAGTTGTATAAAATATAATAGACAAGTATTTTTCAAGTAATATTGTGCTAACAAAGATTGTGGAGCTTGGTTTATACTACCAATGCATTAAGAATTGCATCACCATTTTGGTAGATAATACTTTAATTTTTTTAAAGAAAAAGCTAAGTGCAAAGGGGCATGGAGTTTGGTATCATGCCTACCGATACATTTGCTAATGTTTCAAAAACCTCTTGCAACTCCCTGCTATAGAGAAACAAAACATGGGAAAAAGGGGAAAATTCTATTATATCCAGCTTAATATAGGAAAACCATTAAAAAGGTATTGGAGGCCGCGACAATCAAACCTAAGACATCCTATTACAAAGTCAATATCATTATATAGGTAGTAGTGTTGCATTTGAAGATCTAACTTGCATGCTTCATAGCCTTCAAAGTATACAACATTTGCCCTCTCCAAGAGCTTGATTAAAATGTAGAAAACATCATCCATTTGTTCATGTATCCTTGAAATTCAATTTCTAGATGTCACAAAATATTCAAGATGTGCACCTACATCATAATTCCCAAGTATGCCAATAAAGTGAAGAACATTGAGATCAATGCAGACATTTACACCAGCATTCCATGGGAATGTAAGTTTGACCTAGTGGATTACAAATTAGCAGAATGAAAATGATTCCTATTTCTTAACCCTCCTAAGATATGACACCTTGATCTAGGCTTATAAGTCTTGTGAAAATCACCACAACCTGCACACCCACAAATTGAAATTCATGAGCAACAGGTATGCAAGTCTCTTGTGTGTGCTATTATAAAGTCTCTAATGGGTTGACTTTCCAAAAGTGGTGATTTTTTTTAACATGCTCAAATCCAAGGTGCTCTCTGAAAAACACCAGTTCAAAGACCCCGCTTCTTTCGTAGAGTCAGCTATAGGAAAAATCAGACCACCAATTTATTGTCTCTCTCGCCATTTTCCAATTAGCCAAGCGATTCCTATAGCACCCGTTATGGTTTTTCCATCTCTACATGGCTTGCTGCCTTATGTTTGGTATGTTGCATATTCTCTATACGATAAGAAAGAAGTTTGTTGTCGACTTTCTTCTTCATGTTCTCTGACGATGGAATCAGAATCTGCAGATACACTATACATCTCTCAAGCTTACAAAACCACAATTTGATTTTTGACAATAGTTCTTCATAAATGTTGGCACACATAGCCTTCTTTAAAGTGTCAATACCATGAGGTTATAAATATAAAGCTATTTCAGTTTTTTAAGTTAATCTGCTATTGCTGCAGGCACAGGCATGAGGTCCCTTTTTCTTGGGAGATAGATGAATAATTCAGTCATGGGTACTATTTTTTCTGCATTATAGCAAGGAAGAAGACATCTATCTCGTGATGGTTGCCATACAGCTCTAGTCCACTCTTCAATTTTCTATAGTTACTCTATGCATATTCTACATAGCCTAGCTGCTCCATACAACCAAAGATTAGAGACAAGCTACCCATTATGAGCAAGCATAACTGCATTACCAAGCCCCCAACAAAATTGTATTGCCAAGTATGGCAGGAACTATGCTGCAATGTAGCCCTTGTTTATATAGATTATATATATTATATATAAACCATAAAATAATATATATATGAAAGACGAATACTTGAAGACCAAAAAAGACATACATGTACAATGTACATATACATATATATAAAAAATTAGGCATTTATACAGAAATGTTTGTCCACCACCCGCATGCCTGCCTACCAGCAAACACAATGAATTTTATTAGCAAAAGCTACTATTATAAAGTATCCCTCTTAAAAATTCAACCAATTGATATAACTTGAATCTATATAGACATGTAAGCCTTTGCCTTCTTACCATTTCTCTTCTCACAGGTACCTCTTTGGGTTTTGATAAGAAAAGTTAACAGTTACAAACAGCTGGTAAAGTTCTATGAAAAATAGAAAATTACAAATCTATTCATCTATTTATTTTAGATCTTGTCAACCAGATATCTACACTTGAAAAAATAACCGAAGTTATAGTATATGCCTAGAAAGCTTAGATATAAGAAGTTTCCCAATTTTCAACGGATGCTTCCAAAGGACATGGAGATGCTAAGAAACTTCATTTTAACTCTCCTATGTCCCCATTTGTGGCTCCAAGGTGGGGAGGTTTTTTTTTCGACATGAGAGATGAGTACCAAGAGTTGAGATACGATTATCTGAGAAACATGATAAGCAATTTAGTTTTTATAATATTTCATTTTACATTTTAGTTAAATTTCAAAATTCCAACCATGGTACCATACAGCACAGCATTTGCATATGTAAATGCTAAATTCGTTAATATTGCTGACACTTAATCTCTATAATTTAGAAATTCAGAAATTCAGAAAAAATAGGATCACAAAAATGCTAATGAGCATAAAAGGAATGCCTACATTATTAACGTCATGAAAAATCTGGAAACAAATGCACTTTGTTTCTGTTGCAGAATGCTATGTAACTGTGGTAGATATGTCTGTTGGTCTGTAGCCTAGTTATAGGAAGAGGTACATATCATGGAGACAGCTGTGGTTCAAAACTAGTGGAATTAGATCCTCTGTCATAAAATAATGTTACCTTGACAAAATTGTAATCAAGGAATTACCTCGGATCAAAAATGGTTTCTTTCTCACAAAAAAATCGAACAAAAATTGTAAGTAAACATAAAAAAAAAGGGAAGATATGGTTCAGTAACATAATGTTGAAAAAAGTTATTTTCTGTAAAAATGAGTTTTCCTAGTAAATTTCTGCCATGATCAAAGCAATAAGAGAAGTCCATCCTGCGAATGGATGTGCACCCTTTCCCTTGCCAGCTGCAGTATTATCGTATTGCTCCCAAAAATAACCGCTTCTAAAGTAGTGGAAAACAATATTCCTACAATTTTCAAGTCAGAAAAAGCATATAAAGTTAGACACCTGAAAAATTCTTAAAACTGTAAAATTCGTAAGGCAAGGTTATTACTCAATGAGATTTTGTCTAAGCTCGGTATAAACCTCAGCTGCTCTTGTTTTGTATGGTCCAGATTCTGCAAAATACTCCTGATTGGTGATTAATAAACCAATTTCTGAAAATAGAAAAACAAGAACAAAATACAAAGGACAATACCCTGAGCATAATGATGAAGTGCCGAGAGAATGAGATAATTCATGTTAATCCAAACAGGACCCCTCCAATATGGTGGGTCATGCTCTGTGTTGCGTTTCATGTACAGAGAACTACACAAGGAACAGACGAGATTAGAGCATAAAGACAGGCTTGCATGACCAAATCTTATTTTGAGAGTTCTTATTTGATTGAGTAGGAGCTTCTGGGAAAAATTGTGTAAATTTAGTTAACATCCAAATTCTACAATACTAAACTATAAAACTAAAAAAGTTAAAAATTAAAGCTAGCAAAACTAAAGCTTTTGTCCTTAAGCAATCATGTGTTGATGCCAATGTGGTGGAGAAAAGAATACACCCAAATTAAAGCATCCAAATGGAAACTGAAGCTGAGTTGATCCGTATGTACATGTATCATATATGGAAAATGCATTGTGCATACGAAATCTGTCATTTGCTTTATATGGGTCAGAAACAGAGTATTAAGCTTAGATAAAGATAATAATAATGATTATCTAATAAAAACACTATTAGGAGTAGCAAGGGGAAATTTTCCATACAAGTCAACATAGAGTTACAATGCCACTTCCACTAGCCATGTCATATATAGAAGTTACCTCAAAAGAGATTTCAGCAAGTTGTGCAACATTAATGTCTAAGTCAGCACACTCAAGAGTTAGATCCCAATTCTTCATCACCCCCTCATTCTAATCATGTTTTGTTTGTGACAAGAGATGCAAGTAGAAGTGCAAAAAGACCAAATCCTCAACCTCTTTTGAACCCAACCAACTGCACTTAACTAGTGGGGGTTTGAGAACGAAGACCCCAAAGGGGTCAAAGCACAACACCCTTCATGAGGGTCTGGGGGCAACACTGCTAGTAATGTTGAGGGGCAGCACCCCACACTAATCCTCGTGGGGGTCTAGGGGCAAGGCCCCCCAGTAGGGTTGAGAGGCAGCACCCCTCCGGGTGTAAGAGACCTGGTGTCTCTCAAACTGAATATCACGCACTGCTGATGTAAATATCTGAACTTTGCCTCTTGCTGTTATAACTTTCTGAGTTTGACTATTGGTCTGATATAAATTTCTGAGCTTGTGTTTTCACTCAGTTTTGGTTTTGAATGCTTGCTTGTGTTTTGGAATGAGTTTACATTGCAATGTACATGAACAAACGAAATATTTATGACATTCAGTCACACTAAAACTAAGAACCTAGAGTTTAAAAGACTATCTTTTCAAACCAGCATCATAAGCATAGAGGAATTTTGTCAAACACTTGCCCAACAAGGTCTGAAATTAAATTGTTTCACAATCTGGGCTATTACAACAGCTGTTAACACATGGGCATTTTGACAAACACTTGGCAAACAATGTATTTTCAGACTTCAAACTTTTGACAACAATGATAGGCTATATGCTTTGAGCTACAATTCACCCAGCACTTATAATGATTGATCTTTATTCATTCTTAACGCTACAGCAATATGTAAGTATAGAGAAAATGCACATATTGAGAAGGAAATTGTTTGTTCACACCTTATTAGAGCAGCTGTAAGTTTTCACAGCCTAGCCCCCAGTTAAAATGCAATTTTAAGCCTTTAAGGGAAATCGCTTTCCTCTAAGGTTACGCCCCAGCTCTCATGCCATTCTTACTGTTTGTTACAACCTCAAAATGTAGATCAGTTGTAGAGAAATGCAGCCATAGATGATTTAAAGGCTCTCACACAAATCTGGAACAAACCCTTGAAGAAAATCAGAAAATTCTTCAATAAATACCTTTAATACTGTAGCGTTACTGTAGCGCATACTGTAGCAGCTAACACCAATTTTGCTGTGCAAATGATTAACTCTTAAATTTCTGGTCACCAATCTGCTCTATTTTGACTCCAGAATGAAGCCAAACCTCGTGCAATAATTCAACTGATCTTCCACAACCTCAAAACTGCATAAGCATTGAAGAGTTTTCGTTCTTCAATGGCTGGATTGAAGCCAAACTGCTGAAACCCTTGGTTTCTCACAGCAAAAGCAAAATCTTCAAAAACAAATTCAAGTACTCACAATGCAATGAGGTTGATTTGCTTTACATTTTCCTTTTTATACTCTCCTTGAGAAATTCGATTCTTCTTTGTGAGTTTTTAATTCATTAATAATATTTAACTCACTTTAAATGACTTAAAGTACCACCTTGGTTTATGCGCCCAATAAAATAAATACTTTTTAAGTGGCAACTAATGTGAGGGTCATGGCCCCATGGTTCACTTTATGATTAAAAGTGACTTATATTATACTTTTTATTTCACCTTTAAAACATATAATCATTAATAAAGCCCATATGCCTAGCCAACTGAAAACCAAGGTGTCCACTGCAAATCCAAAATGACCAAGTGCCCTGCCAAGAATAGTAACCCTGATAGTTGACTTACTATAAATAGTAAGTACGTGCAAATGAGTCATGAAACATCTACAAAGACCTGATCAAAGGTCAACACTGCATCTCGCCTGTCCAAGTGCCCCCGCCATAAATAGTAACCCTGAAGAGTCACTTATTATAAATAGTAAGTGTGTCAAATGAAGTCCGACGAAGGTCACCCTAAACCATACTGATCTCCAGAAGTAAAACCATGCCGAATACTGCCAACTGTGACCCCCTAGCCATCTGCTCTAGCCTACGAGGGTCAGGAATAGGCTAAGCAACCTGTCAACATGTCTAAGCTAGAAAGGGGACATTACACTGGGGGTCTAGAGGCAATGCCCCCAATGGGGTCCGAAGGCAGCCCAAATTAAGGCTTTTGAAACCACATAGACCTTCCTGGTGCTTACAATTCTCACAATTTTATCACTTTAGGGAAAAAGTAGGTATTTGGCACTTTTTTGTTTATAAAAAATGTTCTTAGAAATTTTATTTTTTTTGCTTTTTCTTTTGGACAAACCCCAAGCCATCCCAGACCTGGCCCCAAACTGAACCAATACAGGCACAGTGGGCTTCTTCCAAACCCTACAACATAGCTCTTGACGATTTACACCCTAAAATGCAAGTGTAGTCTAAAAAATGTGCCCTAAAATGGTTTTATACTGAAAAGCATGCTCTAAGACATGACTGTATAGTGAAAAATGTGACTGTAAAATGAAAAAGTACCCTAAAAACATTGATATACTGAAAAATGTGCCCTAAAATGTGACTGTAGAACTGAAAACACAACTATAAACTAAAAACCGTGCCCTAAATGCTAAAGCCTGAAACACAACAGTGGACCGAAAAATGCGACTATAGACTGAAAAACACGACTATAGAATTAAAAAACTCCCATCAGCAACTACAATAGCTTTAATTTCCCAGAGCCACATCGTTTACATACAATCTCAAAATTCAATTCTATTTTTTTTTTGAAATTGCATAATATTTTTAGAGGAACAAGAATATGCAAAAATATTCCACCTTTGACTCACTTGACTACTGTTTTCTGCCCTGCAACAGAATTAGACACTAATGACATAACCCCAATAGTCCAAATATCAAAAACAAATACAATACGTTACCACTCAGTTGATGTTTATCGTTCTATTTGTATATACCTTTTGGTTCAATGGAGTTCATCAGAGGAACAAGTCTTCCCAGTTCGTATACATATGGACTAGAATCACACAACAAATTCCAACTTGAGAGCATTATCAATATACCATCGCTAAAATTGGAAGCCTCCCTCTCCTCTCTACTCCACCAGAGAAGGTTTGATCTCAGTCACAACAAACTCACAGGAACCTTTCCATGCTTTTGTTTTACATTTTAAAAGGTGCAGACATGGGGGAACACACTACTGTCCCCAATTTTAGCAAAAATTAAGGGCACCTCTCAAGGACATCCCAGTTTTGTAGAAATAAAGAGAGGAGAGAGCAAAGGAGAAGGGGGAACATCCTATCCTCGTCCCCAAGATATCCTGGACATCTAGGACAGTCTCTAGGCCCCATGGAACACTGAGGTTATGCCTGTTCTTAAAAAAATATATACATTTTTTCTGCATATTCAGCATCTTTCATTACAATGCCATAATGAACTGGATGAGCATTAATTAGTCTGTATATGTCAGTGAAAAATAAATAAATTATCAAATAGTGCCACATATGTGAATTCTTTGTATACCTTGTTGTTGCTAGTGACCTGAGTCCATAACCAGTCCACAATAGGCTCTTATCGTGGATCAGATCTATTTGCTTTTTCAAGATTGGAGACTCCTGCACATTATAAACTCATTTAAAGCAGCAAATAAAATGAATGGATTTTATCAGAAATTCCATCATGTGGAAGAAAATAGATGGAAAGGATAGGACAGTGGAAAAAAAAACATAGTAATGTATATAAACTAAAGGTAGATATTCACTTACAGATGGAATAAGCTTCATTATGAATGGAAAAAGACTGACATAACCAAAATGGGGAACCAGGCGCAATCTTGGTCTTCGAGATACAACTCTACGAAGTTCCCTCCTGGTGTATAGGTTTTTCTCATCTAGGAATTCTTTCCATTTCAAGGACACCTATAAATATAATAAGTATTATACATTGGTCATGATGAACTCAATCTTGACATTGAAAAGCATTCAAATCACACATAAAGAATTAAATCCTTTCAAATATCACTTTAGCTCTGTATGCATATTATTTTAATATCAACTGTACTAGTCACCTTGAAAGCAAGAAACATACCTACCCAGAATTCAAAGTTCAGAACTGGAATGAAAGTTTCAAAAATTGAAGTACTATACACCCTCCCAAATAATATCATGCCTAGGGCACAAACATTCTCTCTAGACTCAATTCAAGTTGGTGATAGTGGCCAAATATTGATCATCAACCTAGGATGCTTTAAATATTCAACAGCACTGCAAAAGGACAAGTTACATGCACAAACCTCTGCAAGCAACTCTGACGTCCTCCCTTACTCATGCACCATAAACATTCTGCCCCAAATAACACCAATATACATAAATGCAGGGATGCATTTGTTTTATGTATCTATAAGATTAAGTATTGTGTGATGCAACTGTCTTCAAGTAATGTCCACACATACAAACTCAAGTGATTGGGCCAAATTCAGCAGCCTGAAGGCATAAAGGAGTACTCAAACAAGAACTCCACCCAAATGTACAAAGATATATATAAACAAAAATAAAAGATAACAGGGAAATGAAATAAAAATGGTAAATCACAAAAGGTTCTTGCATCGATGTTGGGCTTCAAGGGGATGGCCTCACTCATGAACAGGATGCCTAATGACACCATATATATCACAGTTGACAATTTGGATTTTAGTAGGTAGTTTTACAAGATACTGAACTGACTATTCTTCTAACAGTAGGTGTGCACCTTTACATTCTTTCTGAGCATATGCCCAATGAATATCCAATCAAATCTACGCATCATTTCATGAAGGACTCACAATCCTCAGACAACATAATGGCCATATGACCCTTAACTTTTTCTTTTATTTGCTGACACCTTGCCACCTATTCCCTTGTAAATATATCCTTAATATACTACAGTGAAAGGACCCTAGATAACCTAATGACCATATGACCATCATCAGATGTTGAAGTATTTGAGTGTTAACAGTAGCACAGCAAGATAACTTCCATTTTACATTCACTAGGTTAAAATGTTTGTTAAGAAGGGTGCCCACTAGATAATTATGCCTTGCATAAGCATTCAAAAGTAAAACACATTTGAATCAAATTAAATGGGGCTTTAAGCATTTTTCAAAATGAATCTATTCTCTTGACTCAATTTTTGGAGTATCATAATTGGATTTCAAAAGTGGCGGCCATACATGGGTGGTTCACCTATGAAGGGCCATGAACTTGAAACTCAATAGGAAACAAGTGAACTGAGTCCAACACTGTATATGGTGTCAGAGCCATTGGCCTGAATGTAACATACAATCTGCAAATCATAAGCCCTTTAACAATTTTCCAGGATCAAAGATTCTAGAACCTTGAACCAGCTTTCTCAGCTTGACACCTTAATCATGACAACATTCAAGATCAGTATTTCAACCAGTGCCTTGATCTCTTTAAAACTTATGCCTATGTCTTCTCATTGCCTATTGCCAAGAGTAGAAATAAGGCTTTTGAAAGTGAAAGGCTTAGACAAAGGTCAGCCATTTGGCCTCTGTAATCTTTTCTTTAGACAGAATAATCACACAAAATTTTAGCAAGTTTTTACATCAGACAGAATGCATTGTGCACAACAAGAAGTTGTAGAGACAAAAATCTTCACAATAGCCTCCTAATCAAGCTTTGCAACTTGATATTGTTAAGGTTTCAAAGAAACATAGATATAAATGATAGTTGTATTAAGGTAAGAAATTATTTGGATCCATGGTTTCCTGTTATGTGGGTCCAAAACTTGGAATGCTCTTTTAAGGTATAATCCCACCACATAGTGTGCTCTATTTAATCACATTTATGGCTGCTACAAAGACAAATACTTTGACTTCTGTTGAATGCCTTACAAAGACAACACCTTACTGCATTTTAATGCATCTTACCAGCATCTACTAACCTCAGCTCACATCCATTATGTCTAAGTTCCTAATATCGACCATCATCTAACCCATGTTGATGTAGATATTTTGTAATGCCCTTCATGGACTCTTATGATTTTGGACTATATAACATTGGTGTTCAATTTAAAATTTTAATCAAAAGGTTTGCAATGTCTGATCAGACATGTTGATCAATATATGTTGACATAGAAAGAAGGTAGAGAAAGAAATTATGGAGATTGAAAAGGAGATGGCTTTGCTCTGAGGCATTGGACAAATTACAAAAGCTCTCGAGGTCAACCACTCTCTAGACACTAAAGCAAAAAAAAAATTGTTGTGAAGGATTAGAGGAAGACTTAGTTGAAGACTGAAGTCACCCCTTCCCAAACTTGAAAACTATGATAAATGTAAGGTAGTTGAGGATTCGGTGGGGGCTGCATAATATGCTCAATTATAACAATCTAGGAGATAGGGCCATGGTAATTTTCCCTCCTCGTGCAGGATGAAATATACTTTTAAACTAGATCTTTTTTGGTTCTACGATGGAGTCCATTTGTTTTTTGGTCAATATGGGTACAAAAACAGTTATATGAAAGAGATTTTTGTATAACCAAGTGCAAGCCTACATGTGATTTCAAAAATGTAAAACACGTCCTTGTGTTCTCTAATGTGTGTCAAACAATGTACAAACATTTTTAAGATCCAAAAATTTGCACCCTGCTTTGTATGGGACATGCTTGTATGCATAGTTACAAACTTTGGTTTTTGAAACTCCATAAATTATTTATTCTGCATGCACCAACGAATGTCTATTCAAACTTTGTGTGTGAAAATTCATTTTGCAGCAATCGAGTACACACCTAACAACTACAGTTGAAACTTTTTATTTTTAAATGAAATTACCATGTTTGAGTGCACACCAAACTATTGCAATTGCAAGTTTTCATGTGCAAAACATATTTTCATTTCCCAAACCACATTTGTTACCCTTGAATACAATTTTAACTGACTTTCCCTTTATATTGTGTGGATCTATTAAAGGATTTGTTTATATTTGAAAAGATATGATATTTCACAAAACAAAGCACCACCCCTATTAATGACTTTATTTTTTATAACTGCTGATCAGCCTATATCAAGTGCACCCTTCACAATGTAAATCCATCCTTTGAAAAGTATGCTTCCTTCTGCCTTATCAAGTGCACACTTCATGGTGCAAATTGTTCTTTACAAACTCAACCTCATTCCGGCATATCAAGTGCACCCCTCACAAAAAAATTTGGACTAATTTATCATTTATCATAGTTTCCATTCCTAGGTGCACCCTTGCATAGTTGCAATTGCAGCCCTTGACTTCAAATGCTTATATGGCATGCACCTTTAAAGATGGTAGCATGTTTTGACTTCAAATGATAATCTCCTAATTTCCACATGCACATCTATATATGCAATGATAAAAAATTTACACAAACTCCCATCCTTGCTCTACCACACATAATACTTAACAAGCATACAACTTTGACTTGAAACAAAATGTAATATTTCAATGACGAAGCATGTGATGTCAAACTAAACCTTCATATGGAAGCAATGAAACAATGGACATTTAAAAGCTTATTCTCTTATCCTACAAAAGTATGAATGAAAAATGACCAGAATAATGCAAATGACCCTGTCCAATGCAATGAATCATGATTGGAGAATGGGCAAGGGTTTAACTTGAAACTAGACACATTATGAAAACATTCCACACATGTACAAACACAAGCTCTAACTGGGGAACCTTGCATATACTTGCAGCTAGGAGAATCCTGAAATACTTGGTTTAGCCTGTAGACTAGTGCTTTCTCAATTGGACAATTGAGTTAGAGTATTCTTAAAATCGCCTAAAAAGGTCATCCTAAAACACTTAAAATGCAAGCACATCTCATCCCGAAAGGGATAAAAATCATAAAATGATACTAGATAACAAATACATCATGAATTGGGAAACACAATAAAAATAACATGGAAAACAAACTCTTTTACAAGTGGGAACAAAGTCAAACAAAATATAATAGAAAAAACCTTTTTATAAGTTAAAAATAAGTAGCAAGAAGTAGCACCTAACCTTGCAAAAAATGTGAAAGATTTGTTGCAAAGAAAGTCTTAGGAAGACTTTGAGATTCATTCAAAGAAAACCCTTCAAGGAATTTGCTAATTCCTTGTATTTCAAAATAGTGTTCTATCTCATGCAACCAAATCTGTCAAAGATATTCTTTTCCATTCTAAATATGTCTTATAAAATCCTATTGCTACAGTAGATCTTTTGGAATGATGACAACTTTAGGATCTCTTTCCTTACCATTTTCATGATAATCTTCATCTTTTCTAGTAACCCTTTCTAATATAGGTGCATTACTACTATTAAATGTTCAACATCTACTTGCTCACTAAGACACATGGGACTTATTGAAGACAAGGATGAGTCATCAATAGGAAATTCACTATGTCCACTGAAGACCCGCTATGAAGGTGTTGCAAAAAACCATCAAAGCTAGTGCTTATGAAAACTACTGAACTTGAAGCTAAAACTTCTTGTGAGAAAATGTCTTCTAGCAATGGAGTTATATGTTGAACAAAACTATCGACTCCTTATGTTGTCAAATTTTCTATTTCCAATTCTTCAACAAATCCCACTTGAATAGATTGAATGATTTGACCTTCTTCCATTGCAACTTGTGTAGATTCTTTGAACAACCATTTGAATGAAGAAGAGAAACCATTTGAATCATTGTCTTCTCTAGCACAACTAATTTCTTCTTGCTCAATATAAAGAATCGGAAAACATCTTTGTTCCTCAAATGCTGATTTGATCCCATCCTCCTCAAAGAACATATGGCATACTTGTACAATATTAGGCTCCACTTGCATCAGAGATCCCTTTTCAGCCTCTAAGAACTTGAGAAAAGTAGGTAGAATATCCACTTTGAATGGGTATTAGTGTTCAATTGGTAGTTTTTAATTATATGAACACAAGACGTCACTCAATCTATGGTTATGAAAATTATTCATTGCTTTATTTAAATCAGGTTTGTGTTGGGCATATTCCATCATAGAGCCACCACTGGGTTTATCTTGTCAATGTTGTGAATCACTCGAAGACCCTTGATTTGTATTTCAAGCTCCAAAAATTTGTTTGAGCCTTTACATTTCAAGACAACTTCCATCATGTTTATCTATTGCATAGAAAATGGAGTATGTGCATGAAGAAAAAGAATTGTCTACTACTTTCCTTGTTGGAGTAGGCAAATGATATATGTGGCCACTGTAATTGATGAAAGAACTATTTCTACTCAGAGAAGGTGGATACTACTGAAGTGGTTGAATTCTCAAAGGTAGTTGTTCCCTCATACTTGTCACATCACTTACTACTCTTTCCAATAAAGAATCAGCTGATGTTTGTACTAATGGCTTGATTGAATCTCTTTGAATTCTATCTAAAGCTATGTTCCAGGTCCTTCTGGGGACAGGGACGGGGGGACGGTTGGGGACACGTTTCCGGGACGTTTCCTAGGGGCTCATTTTTAGGGGATGGTAGGGGATGACAACATACAAAATACATATATATATATATATATATATATATATATATATATATATATATATATATACATGATTTTTTCAAAATTTATTAATATATTATAGACAGAGAGAGGGAAAGAGAGATATATGTCAATAAATTAATAATTGCTCACAACAATATCAATATATAAATAAATCGCGAGAGTAGTAGCATAACAACATAATAAATGTCATTAAACTTTAAAGCATTATAAAATTTATCATAGCAATATCAAACATCAATAAAACCATGGTCTATCAATATCCAAATGTTTCAAACATGCATCCAAAAGTCTCAAAGTTCAAAGTTCAAACATGAAAATCAAAACACTAAATAGTAAATACATTGTCCAACAGTCTATGAAATTAAGCCTCATCCGGGCTATCAATATCAAAAGACTCAAAACTATCTGAGTCACTATCATCTTTTGGCAAGAGCGGATCATCCAATGGTAGCCTGACCAATCCTGGTTGCACCTCATCCTCATCAATTTTCCTAGCATCCTCAGGATCAACATCCCATCATGCTGCTAGAGTCTACCGATACTCAGTAGTCTGACGGTCATGATGTCTCAAGGCACTATGAACTACAACTAATTTCTCAGCTCATTTTGAAGTAAGCCTGTTCCTCTTAATGGAGTGGATGAAGCCATAGGTGGACCAATTCCTCTATGCAGCAGAGGAACTAGCAATCTGTGAGAGCAAATGAATGGCAAGTTGTTTCAAATCCGGTGTGTCCTTCCCATGAAATTTCCACCATCCAATGGGGTTGTTTTGTGCAATGGTGGCCCTATCTGTCCTAGCCTCTGGTTTGTTGAATGTAGGACCCTGAAGATCAGCAAACATAAGCCACTGCTCTCTAATAATGGTTGCTAGCTCATTGGTATACATTTTACGAAGGGCTGTTGTAAGCCCCTCTATCACCTCATCATCCTCAGAAGGAAGCATTCGGCTAGGTCTAGGTACATACCACTTCGGATTAAGAGCATAGGCAAACATATGAAGAGGGGTATTCATTGTGTTCCACCTCTTTATCACAATAGGCCTAATATGGTCCTCATAAAATCTCAACTCAGGTTCCTTTTGACGAATAGCTTGCTTCATTTGGTCAAGCATTCTATCAAAAGTTTCATATATCTCTCCCAAGCGAGGAGAGTCTGTATCTGCATACCGGATTACCCTCACATCTGGTGATATGAAATAGCAAATATACCTACAAGCAACAAATTAAATATTAGAACTTTTAATTTTTAAAATACAAACTACAAAGTAAAACAAAGTGTAAAAAATTCAAAATTTCAAAAACAATTTAAATTTTCAGATTTCTTACTTGATAGTGGCCCACCAAGTTTCACTAAGTACTCTATCTCTCACTTCCTTGCCTTCATTTGTCTTCGACAGATTCCACCTTTTCCAATCTGCACAAACAACCATGGCTTGTAGAGCATCTTGGACCTCCAATATCCTCTCCAGCAAAATGTAGTAGCTAGCATATCTAGTCTCAACTAGTTTGAGGAATTCTTTCTTTGAATAAGACCGGAATAGTGCATGTGAAGTGTGATGGTTGCATACAAACATTTGTATGCCTCTAGCCTCTGCAATTGCTGCCCTCACCCAATCTATTTTTCCAATGTCTTTCAAAGCATTATTCAAAGCATGTACACAGCATGGAGTCCAAAAAATATGTTTGTAAGCATTCTCAATCATCAAACCAGCTAGCTTACAAACACGAGCTGAATCTGTCACAACCTGCACAACATTAGAAGGCCCAACCTCCTTTACAGCCTCCCTCAAAATGCCAAACTGAAAATCAGCATCCTTATGCTTCCCAGAACAATCAATAGCTCAAAGAAAGTATGAACCAGCAGGGCATGTAACAATAACATTAATGAGTGGCCTATGTCGAATATCAGTCCACCCATCCATGACAATGGAACAACCAGTCCTAAGCCATGTTTGTCTCATCTCCTCCATCAACAAGGTAGCTTTTGAATATTGTTTGTCAAGGAGGGAGGTACGCAATCTATGTTCTCCAGGGGGTGCATAAGAGGATCCAACTGACAATATTTCTTTAACCATAGTTTTGAAATAAGGTGACCTTGCCAAATGAAATGGAAGAGCATGTGCATAAAAGAATTTGGCCACTGCATCATCAGCTTGCTCACGTTTTTGCGTATTCATCAACCCCATGATTGAAGTTTTCTCACTTGCTTTCTTCTTCCCTCTATCACAACTCTCTGAAACTGATACATTGGAAGAGCCTTGCAAATTACCTAATGGTCGTTTTTTATTTTGAATGGTAATGATTTGGTCATCACTACATCCAGCCAACTTTGCAAATTGAAGTTGCTACTCCAATGTTATTGCTATACAAACTCTAACACCTTTTCCATAGTCACCCACTAGATGGCCTCTAACCCTCGTATAGCTCCCATGGTAATTAGATTTACAAACATGACAAAGCCATTTCTTGCTGCCCCCTGATTTTTTTTTCTTGTTGACAGTCACATCTGTGGCAAACTGACGCAATGGTTTGTTGCGGTTGAAAAGGCCTTTTGCAAATCTTTGAAGAGTGGGTATAGGGCATGCAAAATGGTTTGAAGAAGTGTTGTACCCAAAACCAAAATTTTTGCTTCACTAAGGCATTTTGCTTAATTGAGTCTTAATCTTGTTAAAGTGATGTTGGAAGGTCATTTTTGGGGTTTTTAAATATGGAGTTGGTGTTAGTGTCATGTCAGTCTGTTACTGAAGAAATTTAAGAAAAATGAAAATTTGAACGAAAAACATCAAAATTTTCTATCTCTGGAGAAGGGAGCACATTCTCAAATGGGCGGCCTATATTTTAGGGGTCCAGATCCTGTTTTTAGGGTTTGTCACTTCCAGCAGACATTTGTCCGGCATCACGTCAGCTTCGCAGTGAGCTATCAAGCCTGTCAAACAGACCTGTTTCGAGCAAGTTGTGGAAGATATAGCGTAAAACAAGGCGAAAGCGAGAATTGGCTAACACTGGAGAAAAGCACAGCTTTTGAAAAAGGCGCCCATCTTTTTAAGGTGTCAAATGAAGGTTTTTGGCTGAATGCCACCCAAGATGTTTGTTTCACTTTTGTTCAAGCTTCGCGACACATCCGTCAGTGGGTGAATCTGAGTTGCTAAAGTGCCTGAACTTGAGGTCAAATATAGGGTCAAATCTTGGTCAAAATATCAAAGAATGAGCAAAAGAGCACTTTTTCAAAAAGGCGCCTAAGCTTTTCAAGCCTTTAATGCCTTCTTTTTGATAGTTTCAGATATTCAATGTGTCTGTGTTACATTCAGCTTTCCGTTGCCTGTCTCCGTCAGATCAGAAGATGACTCAGCAGCTTGCAGTCGGAGTTTTTGTGTTATTCTAGTCAGTTCCAGAAATGGCCAAGTCTGGAGACAAAAGAGCAACCTTTTAAAAAGGCGCCCTTGTTTTTCACCCCTCAGATGATGTTTTTTTGGAGAAATGTGCCTTTGCAGCTATCATGCAGAATGAGGTCAACTCCGCAGTGAACCTGGGATCCAGTCTTGGAAATTGCTAAAACAAAAGTTATGAATGATTTTGTTTTTCCCTTCGTACAAAATGCAGAAGTCAAAATTTGACTTAGTCTGAGAAAAAGCGCAGCTTTTGAAATAGGCGCTTGGATTTTTGAGCCTTCAGATGTCAGTTTTATGGATTCCAGTCTCAAGATACCTTTTGATCAGTTTTTGCTTAGCTCTACGATGCACCTGTCAGCCAGTCAATCGGAGAAGTCAGTCAACCAGTGTCAGAAGATGAACAGAGGTCTCGGCAGAGGTTTAAGCCTAAATTTTCATGAAATTTGGCTAAGTCTGGAATTCGCCTTAAGAGCTCAAAGTTGAATTTTCGAAAGTGAGTTGAATGGACGCCTTAACTGGAGTTCTGACTGCAGTTAGACTAAACGATTTCTGGGTTGTCATCTTCAGTTCGTGTATTGGCATGTTGAGTGATCTTTCAGTTCGCATGTCGAGTTAACTAGTTTGCATGTTCAGTTAACAACCTTGCATGTTGAGTTAACTTGTTTGCATGTCGACTTAACTGAAGATTATCAGTGAATGTCAACTGAAGTTCACATGCATGGCGAATTTGGTTGCAATTGTGAAGTATTAGTGAAGATGGCGCTTCATTGAGTGTCAACTGAAGTTCTAGAAGGGACAGCATGAATGGTGAAGCATAAATTTGTGAAGTATGGCGCATTTGAGTGTTAACTGAACTTATCAAAAGGGTCGCCATATTTAGATTTTATTGATGAAGCATAATTTAGTGAAGCTACGCATTTTCTAAGGAATGACAACTTTAGTTCCAAAAGGGTTGTTATTTTTAGCATTAATGTGAAGTTGGCGCTTCACTTTGAATGTCAACTAAAGTTTTCAAAAGGGATGCTTTAGTTCTTATTTGTAAATTTAATGAATTTTGAAGTATGGCGAATTCAACAAGGATTGTCAACTGAAGTCAAAATTCGCATGAGGTTTTAAATAAATTTGCAACTGAAGATTGAAAGGGAAACCCTAAAGCATGATGCTTTATTTAGCTTATTTTAGTTTCAGTTAACTAAAATTGGGGTCCAATCATAAGCCAAGCGCATTTTTCAAGGTTTAATGTCTTTGTGTGAATTTCAATGATGAAAATCTACTTATTCAAGCAATGGCGTCCATTATTTCATCATCTTTAAACTTCAAAGTTTGTATTCTTCTTGAGCGACCAGCAAGTTAAAGGTGCTACAAGTGTCCGAATTCAGCGTTCTTCATAGCAACGAGTTCAGATTGTTCAGAGGAAGGCGATTCTAGACTTTATTTTCACTTTGCATGCATGTTTTATCAAATTTCAAGGAAAAAGTTGGCGGATTTTTCAGAAGCAGACAAGCAAAACTTTCTATCTTCTGTCTTATTTCTTCTATTTCTCACCTTAGGTACTTTCTTCCTATGTTACCGGATTCGCTAGTATAGGCCCCGGGTTCGGGTCCGGTTCGAATCGGGTCCGGAATTCGGGTCCGGTTCGATGCAATTCGCCCTGGGTCCGGATTTTGGACTGTGGGTTCGGCCAGGGTCCGGACCCATGACTGTGGGTCCGGACAGGGTTCGAAAATTTCGAACCCGGGTTCAATTCCGCACCTGGGCGCGTTTTTCCAAAAAAAAATTCATTTTTTAATGATTTTCTTGACTCGTTTTTGACTTTTAGGGACTTTTTTATTAATTCTAACCCTAATACTTGCCTCAAAAACATGAAATAGGTAAAGTGAAACTCATTTACCAATTTGTGAATGAGAAAAAAGATTTTTTTGCCTCCATTGCTGAACTTTCTCTTTTGCTTGCACAAGCTGGAATAGACTTGAAGGCTGATCGTAGATTGTTCAAAGTTGATTGTTGTGCTATTCCTAAGCACTTGCAAGTGTCTATTCGTTGCTAAGAAGATCGTAGAGCAAGATTTCTTCAAAAGAGGTAGGTTCTTTGAAGTTTTTGATTATTTTTTTTACATTAATTTTCACAAGTGAACTTCAATTCTTTTGTTTTACTTTTCATTCCTCTAAATGTCTATAACACATGTTCAATTTTTTCATTTTTTTGAAATTAATTAAGTCTTTTACTTTCAAATTCAATGAATCAATACCAAAATTTCAATATGTTGTGCCTTAGGTATTCACTATTCCGTATTACAATGGCAACCGGTACCTCCTCAGGCTCAATCCAATCTCGTTTCAAAATAAACCCAGCCTCTCCCCTTTGGAAATATGTAGAAATGGTTCGGCAACTTCCAGGTGGTGGAGGATATATTTGGATTTGTAGTCATTGCAATGTTCAATATTCGAGCTCATACAGTCGAGTAAAAGGGCATTTGTGCGGGATCCCTGAAACAGGCATCAAAAATTGTCCAGGTGAAAACAACGAAGGCATTCCAGACGATATAGTGTTGAAATATATTGCTGAGCAAGAAAAGGCAGACCAAAAAACAACCAGTGGTAAAACAAGCCATCCTTTGAAGAAAGGATCTCGATCCATGAAACCCCCTACACCATCTTATTTTCCACCTACAGAAAGCCATCCATTTATGGACATCCCTCAAGAGCAAACCATGCCCTCTTCAAATAAAAGATCTAAGGGACCGTTGGAAGCTTCATTTCAAAATGAGGCAAGAGAGATTGCTGATCAAGACATAGCAAGATGTGTCTATGCCAATGGATTGGCATTCAATGTTGTTCGTTCACCATATTGGCAAAAAATGGTGAAATCTATTAATGAGGCTCCAAAGGGGTATAAGGGCCCAAGTTTTGAGAAGGTGCGTTGCACCTTATTGGAGAAAGAGGTGAAACATGTAGCAGACTCTTTGAAGCCCATAAGGGATTCGTGGATCGAAACAGGGGTGACCATAGTTTCTGATGGATGGAAAGATGCAAGAAATCGCCCATTGATCAATGTTATTGCTGTGTCCCCTAAAGGGGCAATGTTTTTGAGAGTAGTGGATTGTGAAGGACAGGTGAAAGATGGTCCATTTATTGCTGACATCCTTTGCCAAGCTATTGAAGAAGTGGGCCATCAAAATGTTGTGCAAGTTGTAACCGACAATGCCAAAAATTGTAGGGCTGTTGGGTTATTGGTTGAGGAGAAGTATCCACACATTTTTTGGACACCTTGTGCTGTCCACTCCCTCAATCTAATGCTACAAAAAATTGGATCCAAAATTGAATGGATCAAACAGGTGTATGCGGAGGGCGAAGACATCCAAATGTTTGTCACCAACCACCATATGACGCAAGGAATGTTTAGACAATTCTCTAAATTGAAGTTGTTGAAGGTAAGTTAATTCTCAATATTTTTAAATTTTTGAATTTTCTTTTAATTTTAATTTTTAAACTTTGATTTTTATATTTAAATTATATTTTAATTTTAATTTTGATTTTCAAACAGGTTGCCGAGACCCGTTTTGCCTCCAACACAATTGTGTTGAGACGACTTATAAAGGTTCGTGAGGCACTATGTGCCATGGTAATCAGCCCTAATTGGGTTGTATGGAGGCAATCTAGCAATGAAAGGGCAAATAGGATCAAGCAAAGGGTCCTAGATGATGGTTGGTGGGATCGTGTTGAGTATCTCGTCAGTTTCACCGAGCCCATACTGAGCATGATCCGTTACACTGACTTGGATAGACCTTGTTTGGGCGAAGTATATGATGGTATTGACTCAATGATTGAGAAGATGAGATCCATCATCAATGCAAAAGAGGAAGATCCTGAAGAAAAATTCTTCAAAGAGCTACAGGAAATCATGGTTGATAGATGGAACAAAATGACCACTCCCTTGCATCTTCTCGCTTTTGCATTGAGTCCCAAATATTATAGCCCTGAGATACTTTCTACTTCATCAAGAGTTGCTCCATATAGGGATGGTGAAGTGGCCCAAGGGTACAAGGCAGCAATTCGTAGAATCTTCAGTGATCGTGACCAACGTGATCGAGTGAGGGCTGAGTTTATGGCTTTTGCATGCTCTGGGAGTGTTGATCAGAATATGGATGCTCTTCGAGACAAGTGTAGGGTGGCTGCTCATAGTTGGTGGTACTTCCATGGGCAAGAATACATGCACCTCCAACCTATTGCAATAAAAATTTTATCCCAAGTAAGTTTTATAATTTATATTTGTAATTTTAATTTTAATTAATAATTTTGTTTAGTTAATTTTTGTAACTCTTAACTATTTATTAATTTAATTTGGTCTTAATAGGTTGCTAGTTCATCCTCTTCTGAGAGGAATTGGAGCACATACTCCTTCATCCACTCAATAAAACGCAATAGGCTACATTCAAAAAAGGCTGAGGACTTGGTGTATGTGCATTCAAACTTGCGCCTCCTTACACACAAGGATAGTTCTTACAAAGAAGGAGACACAAGGAGGTGGGATATTGAGCCAGAGCAGCTTGACTTGGATGCTTCCACAAGTCACTTCGCTGCACTTGATATTGATGATGACTATCAGCCTGAAGCAGCTACTACTGAGCATGAGAGCGGTACTGTTAGTGCTAGTGGCAGTGCTTGTGCGAGTGCCACTAATGCTATTTGTGGTTCTACACAAAATTTAGCATCTAATGATGCTGCTTTTTTTGATGACCCAAATGATTCAGATTGATCAATGATCAATAATTAATAATTATTAATGGCTGATTGTAAACTTTAATTTATAATTCTATATCATGACATTTGACTTTTGAGTATAAAGTGGTGGTGTATTTTTGCTATGTTATTTGACTATTAATATGGTGGTGTATTCTGAACTTAATTACTGCTGCAAATATGTATATATTTCTGATTTTTATATGTTTTTGTATTACCGAACCCAAAACGAACCCAAACCCAAAAAAAAAAAATCCCGAACCGGCGAACCGGGTTCTCGAACCCGAACCCGAACCCAAAGCCGAACCGGTAACTTAGCTTTCTTCGCATGTCAAAGAAAACGAAAAAAATATTCAGAATCTGACCATCTGGGTTCGCATATTTCAGTATCAGCAGCAAAACCCACGTCTTAGATTTTTTCGAGAAAATCGCCCCGTAGCCTTCATTCTGAAGCTCTGTGTTTTTTTTCCGAGAATTTCTTTGCATGTGGGATAAAATCACATCTTTTTGAAAATCTCATCATTTGGGTTTGTTCAGAATTCCGTTGTGCACAAAACCCATGTTCCAGATTTTCTCAAGAAAAATTGCCCCGAGAAGCTCTAAAACCCCTTAGTTTTCAATTGAAGAATCTTTGCATGTCAAGCTAAACGACGTGTTTTCACATTTCTGACATTGTGGGTTGTCTTAGAATCATTTTCCGGACAAAACCCATGTCTCAGAATTTTTGGTGAAAATTATCCTTTGACAGGCTATTTTTAGCCTCACCAGGAGCCATTTTAGCTTTCCGGAGAAAGTTGTCAGAACATAGCCGTGTTCACAGTCAACGGGCAAGTTTTTCATAAGGCTGTTCAACTAGACTGAATTCAAGACCAAATCGGTTTTCATCAGAGCAGCTGACAATGAAGCGTTAAGTTGCAAAAGAAATAGAGATCACTTCATTTACGGAGCCGCCAAAGTCACTCAGATCCTGTCCCATTATCTTCATGAAGATGGTACCTACGCTAATCTCAAGGCTATGCAAACTAAGTTCCAGAAGCATGTTCGTGATATCTTGATGGAGATTTTGGATCACATTTCAATGATTTCAGCTAGTTTAAGAAGGCGACTGAAAATGTTAAAGAATGTATGCATACAGTCAAGGAGAGTGACAGAGAATTGAAGAAGCAGATTATTATTTTTGGACAGCGTCAAAGTGCCAAAAGACAGAGTGATTAATGAATTCTTGTTCGAGGTGTTGGACCGAGATGACTTGGAGTGATCTTCCAGTTGGGACCTACAGTTAGTTTCGAGGATAGAGTCAAAAGTAGCAGTTAACTCGACTTTTAGTCTTGAGTTTACTTGCTGACTTAACACATGCTTATCTCTTCCTCGGGATTATCATCACAAGAGTTAGGGTTAGGGTTTCCAGTTAACTGAAGGTAGTGTCCAGTTAACTTTGCTTTAAATAAGGACGTGCATGCTTGCCCATTGTCCATTTAGGTTATTTCTACCGGTTAACTGATGGTAGCTTTCCAGTTAACTATATAGTTTACTTCATTAGGGTTTAGTAATAATTAATCTTGCATGCATTGCAAGACTATAGTTGACTCAAGGTGATTTTAGGGTTCCCTACACCTTTCGATGTCTATAAATAAGAGTTTTTGCTCATTTGTAATTAACTTTTGCTAGAGAGAGAAATATATGCTGCGCCTACCTTGCCCTCAATATTGCTCTTTTGGTATTTGTTCATGTGTCTTCGCTATTACGATTAATTGTTATGCCACATAGGGTTTCATGCAATTGTAATGGTGAATTCTTTCTGTTTTGTGAATCTTTATCATTATGATCAATTGTTATGCCACATAGGGTTTCATGCAATTGGGATGATAAATCTGTTTTGTGAAGTCTTTACTATCTTGATCAAGTGTTATGCCACATAGGGTTTCATAAGATTGGCGTGGTAAATTCTTCCCATAGTTTAGATAAATCTGTTTTGTGAATCTTTTATCATTACGATCAAGTGTTATGCCACATAGGGTTTCGTGAGATTGTGATGATAAATCTGTTTTATGAGTCTTTACTATTATGATCAAGTGTTATGCCACATAGGGTTTCATAAGATTGTCATGGTAAATTCTCAAATCTGTTTTGTGCCCAATAAACTTATTCAGGTTGAGATAATAGTCGCGCCACCTTGCCTTCAAGTAGAGAATCTGAATTTGTTTATCGTCAGATAGTCAAACCTTGCTCCATTTCCTCATGCTCTGTTTTCTTGAGGAAACTGGATAGATTTAAAGTAGATAGCTTACTTCTTGTTAATGATCTGCGAAACCAGAAAATCCTTAGCTGCAACGTTCTTGGTTTTCTTAACCTTGTGCCTCTTCCAGCTGAGAACAAAAAGATAGGACTTAGATTACTTCTCTTTTCATGCATTCCAGCACAACGAGGGAGCTTCCCCTCCTAATTTGAAGAGCACTCATTACGCAGTGTGCATAGCTGTCCGTACAAACCTGCACTCCAGAGGTGTTAGATTTTACGCCAACAAGAAGCATGGGTTGGATTTTCAGAGGTAGAAGAAGGGTCTATTGACATTCTTTGAACTTCATTTTCACTGTCACTACCGTCACCCTCATAACTGTCACTGCCACTGCTGTTGCTGCTCATTTTGAAATTTGTATGGCTTTTTTTCTTTATTTTTTAAAATATGAAGTTTATATGCTGGTTGAAAATCTGAAAGTTTGTAAAAATGATACCAAATCATTTAATCAATGAACCATTCAACATTGAAAACAAAAAATGAAAATAAATGGAAAAATTATTATTAAAAATTAAAAAAAATGATAAGCTAATATCATAATACAGAAGCAAAAAAATTATTTAAAATTAATCTCAAACCTGGAAGTAGGAAATGGAACTAAGTAAACATGCAGCTCCCAGCTCCTCAAGGCGTCCCAATCACAAACAAAATGCAGCCTGAGTGAAGGAAAAAAGGCACAAATAGAGCCAGCCGCGACTTTACCCTAGGCATGAGAAACAAAAACTTGAAAAAATTTGTTTCATGCCTCTTTCAAATGAAAAAATGTCTCTGTTAAATGCCCAAATGCAGGAGCAAAATGCCATAAAATTTTAGACTGAGCTGAGCTGTGTGAAGTCGCCCCTACTGTGTGAAGTCATCGCCCCTCAGCCGTGCTTGCCGTGAGAGCCAAAGGCAAATAATGGACCACAAGATATTTTGATTGCTTATGAAACTTTATTAAGTTTCATTTAAATTTTTTTGCTTCTAAACATTAACACGTCGCCCACAAAAGGAATATAAAATGATTTTAAAAACGAAATTTTATGTTTTTTTAGTTTTCTAGACTCCATATACGCGGGGACGGCTAGCCGTCCCCGAGGACAGCGAGGGACATTCCCAACATCCCCCGCCGTCCCCGAGGACAGGGGACCATTCCCAGACAAGAGGAAACGTTCCCCTCCGTTTCTTGTGCATTTTTCTGATTCGGGGATGGCCGGGGACTATCCTTGATGCGTCCCCCCATCCCCAGGACAGATGGGGACGGGTACAAGGGGTTTTGGGGCAGGGGACGCGTCCCCATGTAACACAAAATTCTAAACTGATCTTATGATCCTCCAACTTAATTACATGTTCTTGAGCATAGTTCAATTTAGTAACATGATATGTCTTGCAAAAGAAAGCAATATCTAGTATAAAATATTTATGAAGCAACTTAGAAGAATCTAAAAAGAAGGATTAAAGTGTCAACGATCCTACTAAAGAGAAGATCAAATCTCGCAATAAACTTCCTCATAGGTTCACTATCATCTTTCTTAGCATTTGAGAGTTGTGCAAACAATATATGACTATTTTTAGCTAGTTTGGAGCATGCAAAAAACTTCACTTAGTAACTCCCAACTAGTACTAGAGCTGGTAGCAACATGATGAAACCAATTAGCTGCTACACCTTGTAATGTTTCCACAAGCAAATGGATTGCAATAGATTCATGTGCCCTTCTAAAAATTTCACATGAAGTGATGAAGGCTGAAATATGTTCATTTGGATGCTACTTGACATTACCATAGAACTTGAAAAAAATCTTCTTTGATCCATGAAGAAGTTCATGATGTTTTGTCAATGCCAACAAACCAATTTGATTTCCCCATGTCAATAATGAAGGTGAGTGACGTTGAAAGTTGTCATCGATGTCAAAGTGAATGAACGTGATAGTTGTCATTGATGTCAAAGTTGGATATATCACAATTGAAAAGAAGACAATACACGAAAGAAGACTAACAAGGCATGATATTGGACATAAGAAATTTGCGTCTAAGGTTTAGAACTCAAAAGAAGAATATGGAAGAACAATTTTGAGTAAAGAGCTTCGTCTTACAGCCACATTTGATTAACAAAATGGAAAGAGAACTTAATGATACATAAATAGATAGTGGTGTTCTTACCAAGAAAATTAATGATACATTTCAGAAGACAAGCAAGCTACAAGCTGAAGCAGATACTCATATATCAGTGAAGCATGTGAGGGATCATTATGGTGGCTCTCGTGATCAAAGAGTATGCTAAGGAATCGCATATGCTGAAGGATATTTAGAAAAGGAATAGTCGCTGAAGTAATCACAATTAAAATTAAATTATAAGTTACTAAGAGTCAATGGACATCATGAAAATTCATGCAAATTAATAGAAAAAAGATATATAAGAAAGATAAAATCAAGGGGAAGAATATATTGAAGATTATTTTATGGAGAAAAACAAGATACATATATATGAATGAGAGTGAATATATGAATAAGAAGCAGTGAACATTAAAAGGGCAGTGATATTAATCAAAAGGCAATGATCATAATAAAGCAGCGATTATGATTGAAGAAGGGCAGCGATTAGATTAGTGGATTACTTTTAAAGAAAAGTGATTAAGGTCCCACATAAAGACAAACTTTGTCTTATATAGATTATAATATGCGATTAGTAAGTAAAAGATGGAAATAATTCTTATTTCCAAAGCAGCGACTATGTTATTAATAAGGCAGAGAAATGATATAAAAAATAGCAATATATCAATTTGTTATAGAAAGAAGGCTGCGGTTAATTGTATGTATAGGCAGCAATTAAAATCCTTAAAGACAGCGATGAAATAATGAAAAGCAAAAGAGTTTAAAGGCTGTGATTATATAAGGAAGATTACTAAAAGGAAAAGCAACGCTTATCATGTAAAAAATGAATTAGAATTACTCCACAAAGGCAGCGATCAAGGGACATGTCTTTTTGAGAGAAATGCCTCTCTTCAAAAGGATGCCTCTCTTCACATAGAGGCATAAGCATATAAAAATAAGTTCTTTTGTGAAGAGAAAAATTAAGAAGAGTGTGTGAATTTAAAAAGAGAAAATTGTTGAGTGAAAGATATATGAAGAAATGTAATGCAACATCATTTGAATATTTATAGCAGATTTATGACATAGGGAGAAGAATATGCAGTTTTTGAAAGAAGAATTTATGACAGATTGGTAAAGAGAAGAAGATGCAAATGTAAAGAAGATACATGCAGAAATATATTCAGATTTATGAAGGAATTTGGAGCAGATTTGTGAAGGGATTTAGAGCAATTTTATCAAGGAATATGTGCAATATTAACAGATTTATGAGCAGTCTTATAGTAGATTTTCGAAGGGCATATGAGCAGGTTCATAAAGAAGTTATGAGCATATTTATGAGAATGTATATGCAGACTTAAAAAGATTTGTGAAGGGGGTTTCATGATAGATTAAAAGAAGATTTTGGAGTGGAATTATCATGAGAATATAAGGAGAGAATATGCAATAAAATATGTTTGGAATATATCATCCAAACATATTTAAGCATACTAGTTATGATTAATTCAAGAAGGCAATTATAGAGTGAATAAGAAGAAGATTTTATGAAGACATAGAAAGAGTTAATCATCTATTGAAGAAGACATTTTGTGAAGGGGCTCATGGAGGGCACCTACTTCTCCATCTCATACACATAGTGTCGTCCCCAATATTGTAGCAGAAAGCCATCCATTTTTGGGTAGGAATAAAGATGAGGGTAGTATTCCAAAGAGCACAAAGGGACAATTGGAGAGGACATTTAATAATGATGCTAGATATATTGCTAACCAAACCATTGCAGGATGCCTCTAAGAAAATGGTTTGTCCTTCAATGTTTTTTGATCACCCTATTAGCAAGAAATGGTAAGAAAAATAAATGAAGCCCCAAAGGGCTACACATGCCCAAGTTATGAGAAGGTGTGTAGCACTTTATTGTCCAAGGAGGTCAAACGTATAAAAACTTCCTTAGCTCCCATTAAGGCCTCATGGAAAGAAACAAGCCTCTATTATTTTCGATGGATGGAAGGATGCAAAAAGTAGGCCCCTAATTAATGTGATTGCAAGGTTCCCTAAAGGGGCAATGTCTTTAAAATTTGTGGATTGTGAGGGGAAGGTGAAGAATGCATAATTTATTGTTGGCATCCTTATATAGTGCATTAACAAAATGGGTCCTCAAAATGTTGTCGAAGTTATAATAGACAATGTCAAGAATTGCAAAGCAACTGGAATGTTAGTTCAAAATCGAGATACAATTCTCACATATATTTTGGACATTTTGTGTTGTGCATTCACTTAACCTCATGCCTCAAAATTTGGGTACAGAAATAGATTGGATCAAACAAGTCTATGCTTAGGCTAAAGATCCAAATGTTCATCACAAACCACCACATGTTGCAAGTTATTTTTAGATCATTCCTGCAACTAGAGCTACTAAAGGTATTCAAAGTTTCAAACAATGCAAAATTAAAAAAGAAATGTTTTACTTTAGTAATTTATTTAATATATATATATATATATATATATATATATATATATATATATATATTCTTCTTTGTTTTTAGTTATTTAATTTTTTATTTTCAAATAGGTTGTTGAGACTAGATTTCATCCAACAAAATCATCTTGAGACAACTTGTGAAGGAGCAAGAGGCGCTTTGTGTTATGGTCATTAGCCAATCATGGTCCATATAGAGGCAATCCAACCCAAAGAGGGCAGCAAATGTAAATCAAATGATTCTAGATGACACCTTGTGGGATCGTATGGAATTTCTTAGTTTCATTGAGCACATCATGAGTATAATTGGCTTTACTCACATGGATAAGCCATTCTTGGGGGAGGTTTATGATGGCACCAACTCAATGATTGAGAAGATGAAACCCATCTTAAATGCAAAAGAGCTAAATCCTAAAAAAACCTTCTTCAAAGAGATGCAGTCAACTTGTGTTGAGCTGTGGAACAAAATGACCACCCTACTCCATCTTCTCGCCTTCTCATTGACTTCCAAATATTACAATGAAGAGATCCTTGCTATACCAACAAGGGTGCCACCTTACCATGATGCAGAAGTTAGCGAAGGGTTTATCTTGCTAGACTCTTCCCTAATCCCGATATGGAAGATGCAATTACAAATGAATTTGCTGATTTTGTAGCCTCTAGTGGTCAAAGTGTTTTGCTCTCCGTGACGATATAGGAAGAATGATCACTCTTGGTGGTACCTCAATGGCCACAAATTGCCACACCTCCAAGTTCTTGCAATCAAAATTTTATCACAAGTTTATGAATTTTTACCCACTCTCTAAATTTGGTTTTATAATTTAAAAATTACTATTTCAAATTTGAAGTTTGATTTACAAAATTGTTATTTTAACAACTCTAATGAGAGACCCCTTTGCTTCAATAGGTTGCTATTCCCTCTTCAGCTAAATGGAATCAAAGTACATACTCCTTCATCCACTCAATGAAGTTCAATTGATTGGCACCAAGCAAAGCAAATGAGTTAGTTTATGTGCATTCCAACTCGTGCCTTCTAACTCTTAAAGATAAGTACAAGGAAGGGGCAACAAAGTTGTGGGATGTAGAACTAGAGCAAACTGAATTGGATCTTTCCTTTGTTGCACAATCTTCAGTTTTTGATGAGTCAAGTAGCCAACATACTTTTAGTGCAAGTGGCAGGGAGGTTGCATCATCTGATGTTAATTTTGATGACAATCTTGGTCTTGATGATGACCCATATGATGTTGATTAGTGAAATGATTAGTAATTGTATTATTTAAATGTTAAACAACGATTATCTATCATGACATTCAAGTTTGATCCTTTTGATATTTAAAACAAAATTTAATTAGTATATTATGGTTCAAAATTTGAAATTTGTAATGGTTTTGTTTAGCATATGCATTGGTATATGACATTCTAAACGCAATTATGTTGCTTCTGGATTTGATTGTGTGCAATTTTTTTCATCAAGATGGATTGTGGAAATCTCATATCACTAATTCTAAATGTAATATTGTTTATAGACTATATATATATATATATGTACCCAACCCCCCCAAAAAAAATTGTAGTACTGGCGTATCGTACCCCATGTACCCATACTTGAACACATACCCAATTTGGCAACTTAGATAAAACCATTTTGCATGCCCTTCATCCTCACTTTAGGAGTTTACAAAAACTCCCTTTCAGCTCCACAAAGCCCTTGCTACAATTTGCCACCATTTTCAGCAATAATAAAGTTGAAAACCTAAGGGGCAGCAAGCATTGGTTGTGTCTTGTTTACAAAACCAATTTTGATGAGAACTATAGTAGAGTTGAGCACTATTTATTAGGTGAGAGTGGACATGGGATTGGAGTTTGTGACAATATAATATTGGAATAATGAGTTGAAATGGAAAAGTTAGTTAAAGAGAGTGAGGCAAAAACTACTACTAACGGGCATACATCCATGCCATTGCCATCTATTGACAAGTATTCCAATATATCAAATACAAAGAGTTATGATAGAGGGAAAAGGAGAGCCACTTCTATTGTAGGTGGAAAAAAAACAATAGTGGAGTTGTTGAATTTACAACATGAGTAGGCCAATGATATAATGGATGCCTATGCCATTCCATTTCATGTGGCAAGGTCTCCTTATTTCTAAGAGATGTTGAAAAATACAGTTATAGTTGGACCCTCTTATGCAGCCCCTAAAGAACACAAATTGTGTAGCTCCCTCCTTAACAAACAATTTTCAATTTAAGTGAATATATTGATGGAGGAGATGAGACAAATATAGGATAGAAGTGGTGGTTCCATTCTCATGGATGGGTGGATTGATATTCAACATCAGCCACTCATTAATATTATTGTCCCTTGTCTTGTTGGTTCATACTTTCTCTAAGTTGTTGATTGTTTACAAACCATAAGGATGTTGATTACTAATTTGACCTTTTGAATGAGGTCATAGAGGAGGTTAGGCCTACTAATGTTATGCAAGTTGTGACAAATTCAACTTATGTTTGAAATTTAACACTTAAAAACACATTTTTGGATTCCATGCTTTGAACAATGCTTTGAAAGACATCAAAAACAAAAAGTTGGGCGAAGACAGCAATGGCCAAAGCTAAAGGCATACAAATGTCTATATGTAACCATCACACATCAATTGCATTATTCTAATCTTTTTGAAGAAAAACAATTTCTCAAACCAGTTGAAACTAGATATGCTAGCTATTTTATTTTGTTAGACACGATGTTGGAGGTGTGGGATGCTCTACTCTATGGTGGTTTGTGGAAAGTTGAAAAAGTAAGTTCAATCGAAACAAAAGAAGAAAAGATGGTAACACAAAAGGTGCATGATGATTGGTACTCCATTATCAAGAAATTTTTGTTTAATATGTTTGTACTTTGGTTTTATTATTTACATGTAATCTTTTATTTAAAAATTATTATTATTATTATTATTTTAAACGTTGCTTGCAAATATATTTGTTTTGGCATGTCACCTATTGTCAGGATAATCATGTATGCAGATATAGGCTATCCTAACATTGGAGAGATTTATGAGACTTTTGACAGCATGTTTGATCAAATAAGGCAAGCAATTCATGACAATGATCTTAGATGACAATTCTATGAAAAGCATATGAGGCATATTGTCACAGGGAGGTGAAACACAATAAACACCCCTCTCCATATGGCTACCTATGCTCCTAATCCCAACTGATATGCATATAGACTTAGTTGAGTTCCTCTTTGTTGGCGTTTCAATTCGCACCTATGGAATGTGGATTAGAAACGAACGTCTATGCATAGTTAGACTGCTCTTCAAATTAGGAGGGGAAGCTCCCTCTTCGCTGATTATGCTTAAAAAGAAATATTAAACTACTACTAATCTTTTTATTCTCAGCTAAGAGCACAAGGTTATAAAACTCTTTGTGTCGTAGCTGAGGTTTTCTCTTTTCTAGAACTTCAACTACAACTAGGCCTACTCTAAAGACACTTCTGATAACTCAAGTAAACAAAGCTTGAGAATCAGAAGTAAACAAGGAATGATTTGCTTTAACACAAAAGCTTAAATAAACTTGCTTCTAGAACACACCCAAAGACTCATTGTACTTATTAGATGTATGCTGAAATAAAGATTATGAAAGCAAAACATAAAACAAAGTACTGAAATGGATTGAGACAGTAGATTAGAGCAAAATAGGCATGAGATTTCCTCCCTCAATTTCTAACAGCAAATACACTTTTGGGATACCAAATTGTAGCAAAGATAGGCTTACAATATGCGATCAAACCAGATTACAGACAAAAGTTGAACAGGCACTGAATAACAAAGTAGCAAGCAAAATAGGCTAAGCAATTTGTTATCACAACAACAATTAAAAAGAAATGAGAAGGCTGCCCTTATTTATACACAAACGAGGAGTAGGGAACCCTAAAATCTCCTTGTTTTTAACAACTAGACTTGCCAACATGCAAGCTTTATTTCTAAGACTAAACAAAAGATATCTAATAGTTAACAACTAGTCTACAATCAATTAACTGAAAAAGCTCCAACTACACATTGATATTTCCAAAGAATAGATATGCATGAATGAGAACAGCAAGTTAAACTCGGAAAAGGCATCGAGTTAACTGTTGAATTTTAGTTCTATCCTTCGAAAACATTGCATGCTCCAACTGGTGGCTCACTCATTGATAACTTGGGAAACCATATCCTCCAAAAAGCTATTAACTACCTCTTCATTAGGAACACTGATACTATCTAGAATAATATATTGTTTTTCCAACATCTCTTCACCATCTATGATCAAACTTAGAAATTCTTTTCTCTTTTCAGCTTTATCAAATTTTGTTGACATTGCAGCAACATGATTCATCTTGTAGACAACAGGATCACCATTAAAATTGCCACAAACAAGGTTTTGAAACTCTATTTGCACTTCACCGAGATCAAAGTAAGTGCCATCTTCATGACGATATGAACAAGGGATCTATGAGACAAATGTGCTTATGAACTTGAAGGTATTAGCAACCTTCTGTCTATATTCAGTCAATTCTATAGTTGTTTTTTCATAGGCTTTTACTTTGAAGAGGTGTTGTTCTCTCCAAACAAAAAGCTTCTTCTTATGCTCTTCTATAATGACTGAATCATAAGTCGTCCTCAAGTCAGAAATGATGATCTCATCTCTTGGTTTCATTTCCGCTATATTCTACTCAAACTCCTGAATCCTTGAGCAAAGATCATGGGCATTATACCTCGATTGGTACATCTTTGCAAGTATAAATCTGCCCCTGGTGATGAATTCTTCTACCCAATCTCTCACATGTTTTCCGTATATGACCAACTGACTCAGCTGATGTTGATCTGCAGGTGACTCTAGAATTTGTGGAAGCAACAAAGTAGCCTATGAAGTGCCATGAAGGAGATTGGAAATATAGAATCTCAACCTTGAGGGCTACCTTATCTTCTCCATCCTTGAGCACTCGTTCCTTCAAATTATCAGCTACAAACTTGAAGAGATTCACATCAATATGTCAGGTGCTTCTTTCAAGATTGGCCTTGGCAACCTTGAATTCATCAATCTCAACCTCATCAACGTTTTTGTCTTCCGAAGGTGTAGCAATCTCAATGATAACCTCATCATCAAAATTCTTCTTCATATGAACTTGCTTCTTAAGTTTCTTCTTTGGTGTGTCTTGGTAGACACTATCAAGCTCTACAAAGTTCAACTTATATGAAGGCTTTCTCCTCTTCCTGCCAAGGAGGTTCTCAAGCCAAGACGAAGAGTCTCTACTAACTTCTCTAGGAGGATCGATTCCAGCTCCAACAACTCCTGATGAATCAATAGGTGTTGCGACATTGCGAACTAGTTAATTGCCTTTTGAATCTATATGAATAGGAGAAGGCCTAGGCAACGATGGAAGAACAGGAGATGAAGGCTCTACTTCAACTTGTGGTGTTGATTACACTGGAACTTTTGATGCATCTGTTGGTTGTTCTTGCTGATTCACCTTTTCCTTTAAACTCTTCGGCATTCTGCTAATCTTTGTACCTTCTGGAGGATTTCTCATAGATTTCACTCTCAATTTTGATTTAGAAGAAGGTAGAGATGACTGAACTACTAGCAACATGCAACTGGAATAGCTACCTTTCGTGTCCTTTTACTGCTCAAGAATATTCTACTATTCTTGACAATTTGGCTCGTTCTTTCCTCAATTGAGGTGCTCTCTTTGGCGAACCAATCAACTTGTCGAAGTGGCCGCTGGTCGACCTGATCTCGCACATACATGGGAAGTAGGACTTACCCATCATCATCTAACAAACCCTCCACATCTTCTGATAAAAAATCAGCCATTTGTTGAAGAGTAAGTCTATTGTAGTTGTGCTTGCACACTTCAAACTCATCTGCACAATTAATCCAAAAATCTTCAATTGTAGGTACATATGCATGATGTTGACCAAGACGAGTTGCAAAGACACCACGAGGATCATATGAACGTCTCTCCTCGAAAAGCTTGAGATCAAATTTTGACATTTCATCACTCATCAACTTAGCATCAGCTATTGATCTAAATCTGTATATGCTCATCTCAAATGGGAAACTAAATGCAAGCTTGCATCTGCTATGCAAAAATGTGTGCACTTTGTGTACTTTCCTTAGAAATTCCATGAACACGACCTCATCTGTTGGATATCTAGGTCGCATGATTGGATCACTTGAGAAGCCATATACTCTTATATAGGAGAATGTGGAAAATTGGATAAACTAATCAGCCCAATATGTTATTTCCAATCTAGCATCCACTGAAATTCGTATATGCAACTCATTATCAAGATCTCGCACTATATGCATTAGGAACACATCATTAACCCATTTGTAATGCCGCTTAGATTCTGAAAAACTTCAACTGCAAGTAATGATCGTATACATGCTGAGTACCCAAAGTTTCAGTGACATTCAAACCTCTAAACTTGCCTTGAAAGGCCATTAGATATACAAGGTAAGATATCATATGGAATTCATGGGCCTTGAAGAACTCTATCATCTGACGGTGAAGACAATCACTGATTAATGCTAGCCAATCATAGTGTTTTGTTCTGTCAACAATCTCGGAAATGATGTAAAACATCCAAGGCTAGAATTTATTGGCCTCAGCTTGACTTGTGACTTGGTTGGGCAAAGTAATCATGACTAAAAATTATTCCTTGAACTCACCACGCCTAACATTCTTTGGCAAAATATTTTGCTTCTCTTTCAGCCACTTATATGCAACTCTTTTTTGGTATTTGTCCTTTCAATCAAACCACACCTTTTCACATTCTTCAACAGATTCGATGAAGTTTTCCATCCATGGTGGTATTGTGAAACATTTCTCAATATCTTTCGGCCTGAGACTACAAATAGTATGCCCATCTAGTGATTGGAATTTTCGTGTTGTTGGATTCTAATGCTTAACACAAGAAATTATGAATTCAAGGCTCTGAATTGAGATGGGGATTGAAACTACTGCAAGCAACCCGAATTGACCAATATTCCTAACAGCAATGTTTCTTGCATCTTCTAAAGCAGGCAAATCAAACACTGAAAACACATGATGTAAGTCGGTTTCGAATGTTCTCAAGAAATCGTGGAGCAACACTAATTTATTTTTGATTTTTGTTGGAGAGTACTGCATGTCAAAAAACTTGAATTTTGAATGTAAAATGACTATGTTCGGAAAGGTTTTGCACAAATTGCTAAAAGTAGATGGTTGATTTTTCTCCAGAAAAAGCAAATTTTCAAAAAAAAGTTGACGTCCAGGTTTTGTAGACAACCTCATTCTAAAGAGACCCAAATCGTCAAATTTTGAAAAAGATGAGGATTTCCCGAACATGTGCAATTTTCTAAAAAATAGGGGTCGATATGCAATTTTTAAAAAAATTTCCAATCTTCAAGAGTAGTGAAAAACAAGTAGGACCCAGATCGATGAAACTTGAAAATTTTCACCACCTATTTTTGAAACATGATGCCCTAGAAAATCAGACCATGCAAAAGTGTGCCTCTATGCTTCCCAATCTTGAACCCATGAAGAACACTGAAAAAGCTTTCCGTTTGAGCCTCAAAATCTTGGCAAAAAGAAATTTCTATCTTTCTTCCTCTGAAAGCTAACCTACAAATTGTGAAGAATGACTACTCAAGGCTTTCTTAAATAGAGTTTTGGAGATAAAAAGCGCTTCCATGCAAAAACCCTAAAATTTTGGAGTCCATGCATGCACTTATCTAACTTCTTTTGTATCAAAACAGAGAATTCCTTAATATAGTTGCAAAAAAGCACGCATACAAAGACACATTTTTGAAAAATGCATGATGAAAGCAGAAAATATTCAAAGGCATGAAGACTTGGGCGCCCCTAGCTGACAGGAGCACCTAGCATCACTAGACTTAGCCATTTTTTAATTTTCATTTTTTTCCTTGCTTCTGCTTCCAACAAAGCCTGCTTTTGACTTTGACGATCCAACAAACTGGCATTGTCAACTAATAAACTCTGTTTGACCATGGCAATCTCATGTTTGACCATTGCTGAAGTGATCCCCAGCTTCGTACCGACATTTGATGACATTTGATCATGATTGTACATCCTAGAAACTGCTCACGAAGGAGAAATGGAAGAAAACACGAATGGGGCAAAAACGTTTCTAAGGCATGGAAAGCCAAGCACCCTCCTTGAAAAAAGGCATCTAGGTTTCCTAGTGTTGTCATTTTTTGAAATTTTCAACTTTTTTGCCTTCACATGTCTCCGGAAGCTGGTACCCCCTGTTCAAGCATGATTTTTCGCCAATTTGTGAACAACTGAGACTGAAAGTCAGTCAATCTTGCAAGCTTGATCAAATCTGAGATGAATGACAACTTTTGCCAACCTCCGTTACTATTTCTAACTGATTTTTTGAGATCTGAAACTAGGCTAACAAAGGTGTTTTTGACAAATTTTCAAATGGATGAAAAAATATTCTAAGTGTTGGAAGTCTAAGCGCCCTCCTTGAGAAAAGGCGTCCAAGCCTTCCAGACTAAGGCAATTTTTCATAAATTTCAACATTTTCTTTGACTTTCTTCGTTTTGCATGAAACGCCTCCGTTTGATTTGCAATTCCCACCATGTGATGGACCCTCTGAACTAGATGATGGATTCGTTGAAGAGCCTGAACATATCTAAATGACTTCCAACTTTTCAAACCCTAAAAACTGCTTTTGACTACTTTCTGCACAACTAGAATCAAGCTGATGGAGGAGATTGCACGTTTTTCGAAAAAGTGGCAAAAAATTCTAAAGCATGAAACCCTAGGCGCCCTCCTTGAAAAAAGGCGCCTAGCTTTGCCAGACTTAGTTTATTTTTTGAGATTTTCAGTTTTCCTCGTTTTCCGTTCACCACCTTTTCTAACTGCGTTGACTGTCGTTGGAAACTGAAAATTGCCTAAGGCATTGAAAACCAAGTGCCCTCCTTGAAGAAAGGTGCCTAGGTCCTCCAGTGTTAGTTTATTTTTCACAATTTTCATCGTTTTTACTTTTTCCCTTCTTCGTTCTTCGTTTTACGTGCATGTTCGTCATTTCTCGTGTCTGTACAACATTTGAGACTTTGAATTTGACACCTGGCAGTTGACCTTCCTCCATTGATGACCTTGAAGCATCTTCTGAAAATTTATAGTTTTAGAAAATTTTGCCAGCATCCATTTGACAACAAACCCAAAAACCCTAAATCAAGTTTATTTTTAGAAATTTTTAAAAATCGAAAATTTCTATTTTTAGAATTTTTGACTTTTGACAGCAATTTTTACAAGACTTTAACCACTTTTACAAAATGCCTTAATGAAGCAAAAATTTTAAATTTTGGGTATTGCACTCTTCTTAAGGATGATGAGGTAATGGAGGGGTTTACAAAGGCTCTTCATAAGAAGTTTTGCATTGAGGATACAACCATACTTAGGGAGCAATAGATTCAATTTTCCACTAAGCTCCCAAACTGGAATCAAGTATGAGTACATGTATAGGTATGTGAATATGATATGTCAGTATGACAAATTTTTGGGAGGGGAGTTGTGTACATTTGTGTATGTCCATACACAAAAATATAAAAATCATAAATATATATATTTGCTAGCCTAAAAACTCCAATATCTTAATATAAAGCTAACACTATATTAGATTTATTTTATTAACTATATTCCCAAAAACTATAGTAATACCATAGTATCTATAGTCTACACCATATTAATATGTTTATTTTTTAACTATATTCAAAATGTTATTAGATAGAGTATAGATATGTTAACATTAATAATTGAAGTTAAAAAATACTATAGATATGAACAATTTAAATATTGTCAATAGTTATCAAATTATTAATAGATATCTACCAATAACTAATAGATATGGAAAGTAATAATGAAATTAAAGATTATCGATTGTTGTTTTTTGAGCTAGGAGTAGAAAAACAATAGGGCAAGAATCTAATCCAGATAAGCCTTTGTGAAGGTAACTATTGTGTGCGGGACAATATTCTAATAGTATTAAGGCAGGGCTCCTCTCTCAACCAATAGGTTGAGCACTAGCCGAAATGTTCATAATGACTATGGATAATGCATGAACTCAATCAGCTTTCCATTTATGTTTCTATGAACAAATTTGCATGTGGATCATGTCACAAGGTTTACGTGTGAGATCAATAAAAGAAAAAATCAAAACAAGTTCATCAACTAATAAAATTTAGAAAAAAATATTGTAATTAAATTCAAATATATAAATCTACATTTATTATTTTTATTTAGATTTGTTATATATTAAACTTTAATATTAAAATATTATTATTTAAATCTAACCTAAAAATATTAAACATTAATAATAGTGTATAAAATTATAGATATTAATAAAAAAAAATTAATCTAAAAATATAAAACCTTCAACTCATATATATACTTTTATAAACCAAAAAAAATTTTGCTTCACCCAGTATGATGACTTCTCCAAATGGATATGAATTATTAGATGCACCAAATTGATCTATCAACCTTGGTTCAAGCTTGCTATGTCAGTCAAGTAGCACAGGGTATTCGAGCAACAAAGGGTATTTGCATCCCTAGTCAAGGCAGTTGTTTGCATTCAGATTTTTGTGCATTTGCATAATTCCTTTTCTCTAATGCATAAATGATAAAACTAAAAAAATCTAATCACTTGCATTGTTTCATTTCTATGCATTCACATCATACTTGTTCTTCAACATATATTTGCAGTCAAATTATTCCACTATCAATAAGTTAAAAAAAAACTGTCAAAATCAACACTAAAATTGAAACTCATAACAGAGTTGATCTAGAAGTGACAAGTCATCATCAGATTTGCGCAAGTATAGGAGTTGTTGAGTGAAAGCATTTCAACCATGAAAATGACAAACCTCAGTCAAATCCACAAAGGATTTGAATCCAAATCCAACTCCAAAACATTCAATACCAAGAATTGGCATAATTTCCTATCAACTCCATAGGTTTTCCGATCTTCAGGGTCCTACATTTAGCAAACCAAAGGCTAGGGAAAATAGGGTCACTTTTGAACAAAAAACCCTATTGGATGTTGGAAATTTCATGAGGACAAAATGAAGCTAAAACAACTTGCCATTTGTCTATTCTCACAACTACTAGTTCCTCTACTTCGGAAAGGAATTGGTCCACCTATAGCTTCATCCACTCAATTATGAGGAACAAGCTTAACTTTAGACAAGCAAAGAAGCTAGTTTTAGTTCATTGTGTCTTGAGACTTCAGAATTGGCAAACTCTTCAATATTTGTTGTACCTTAAGTTACCGATCTTGGTACTAGTTTAGGTTTGGGCTCACAAGTTCAATTCACATATTCAATCAAAAAGAAATTTAGGGTTGGGTTCGTTTTGTTTTCGTCCATAAAAAACATATAAAAATTATATATATATATATATATCTATATATCTATATATATATATATATATATAATTTTTCCTTAATAAATAAATATATTGTGTGTATATATATATAAATTTTCCTTAATAAATGAATATATTGTGTATATATTTATTAATTTACACATATTAGTAAAATAAAAACTATATATTATCTTTTTATATGAATATAAATAACAATATAAAATAATAATGTAATACTAAAATAATAGAATTAGATCTTCATATATTTAAAGTTTAAAAATCATCATTATAAGAAATCCATGTGTGAAGATTACCCAAACATGGCCAATGAGGAAGGCACCATAGGCAAGTGGTTGGCAAAGCTATATGGTTTGAAATTCCAGGGCATTGAAGTTCCCAATAGAGCTTTATTTTCCTTCCAAATTCATGTTACATCCCGATTTTATAGCTACTATTGCATAGGGCAATTGATTGTAATGTTTGAATCTTTGTGATGAATAAAACATGAGTGATCTTGTTATGCGTCCTGTTTAAATGATGGTTTCATTTGATTGTTACTTCAATTGATTTAATTCATGATTAAATGTTGCATATAAGTTATGGAATAATGTTATTCTAACTTTTTATGATGTTTTATGCAAACTGCTTTGTTATGAGCATATGACTGCCAATGTCATGTCATGATGTGCAGGTATGAAGACTGTTCCTCCGGACTGAGGAGAGACATCATTCGGGGAGGAACTTGGTCGGGTAAACAGTAACAATTATCAAATTGAGCATGCACACACATCCCTTAGACTGAGCAATCTATGTCAGATAAGTCTTCCATAGGCTTAGGGAGTCTAGTTTCTTCTTTGTGCTATCTGAATAATGATTACTTATATGTTTGACGTGTTGTGTTTTGATCTTGTGTAAAAATATGAATGGATATATGTAAATAGGTCAAGTGAGTATGTGTATACATGTATATAATGTACATGTATCCATGTCAATACATATGTATGCCTAGGCAAATGGATGTGCCCATATGTACGTATCGACATGGTAAACATACATTTACGTGTACACTACGTATAAGGATATATATATATATATATATATATATACACATACCCACGTTACCTATTGCCTATGTATAACGATGCTATTATTATTATATTTGCTTGAGATTTACATATTTACATATTTACACAATGACGTAAAATGTATACTGAAAGTACGCTGACTGGCTCGCAATAGACATGTTTAACGTTTAGTACGTATAAGTGTAAATACTTAAATATGTAAATATTTATATATTTAATAGTATATAAATATATATTTATATTATAATTTTACTAAATATATATGTATGTATATATAATCTAATATATTTAAATAGAAATATTTAAATACTTATATACACATACATGTATGTATATATAATCTAATATATTTAAATAGAAATATTTAAATACTTATATACACATACATATATATTAAAGTAAATATTTTTATAACAGAAATATATATTTATATATATTAAATATATAAATCAAAGGGATTTGGAAATTAAGTAAATATTACCTTGAGTAATATTTAATATCATGGTAAAATTATTAAAGTAATTTTAAATGAAGTCTTATTTTAAAGACTTTGAAAAACGTATAAATCAACCCAGCCGTTTTCTTGCTTTGAAGTATTTAAATCTTTTGAAATCGAAATAATATTAAGTTGAAGTTTTAACCTTTGAAAAAGGAATGAAATTTTCATCAAGCAAATTCGAAATATGAGGAAGTGAATAATGCCGAACTTTCCCATGAAGGAAATCGCGCCTGCGGAAAACGCTCGACCAAGACAAGCATAAAATGAAGTCTGAGTGCTGGCGACTGCAACCAGGAAAAGAGGGCGACGCAGTTGAAGTTGTGAGGTGCTGGATATTAAACCTTGACTAATTCGCAATAAGCTGAGTCATTTCTTCTTGGGCGCCATTACAGGAAAGTTTCTTGTAGGTGGCATTTCCAGTTACCATGTTGATCTATTCTTGTTTTGCTGGCTTGAAAGAAAGTCGAATCATCCCCAATTTTGATGATTATGAGTTTAGAAACCTGCCAAGTATTTTATGGACTGTTTCTGGGTACTTTGCTGTCAATTCTCATGCCTCCTTTAGTGGATTTCGTTGCATTTCGGGCCTATAAATGGACGCCCAACCATTCTTTGTGGTATCTGTCTTTGAAATCTGAGATTAGCAAGTCATTGAGTTTACAAATCCGTTTTTCTGAGTTGTGATATTTACCATATTACTGCATTTTCTAAATGCTGAGTGAGGGAGATACAGAGAGCTTTTGACAGTAATTGATTGCAGCAATACATTCTTTGATACTTTGAGAGAAGTAAGAGTCATTGCTGGGTAATCTGCTTATAGTGGAGTGCCATTGTGAAAGAGTGATCTTGGAGTTCACCGTACTCTGTGAATCTAGCAAGAAAACTATTGTCAACTGGAAATTCTGGAAGTTGCTAAGAGAGGAACAGTACTGTGAGAAGCTTTGAATATCAGGCATGATTTTCTATTTCTTTGTAATTCTTGTTGAAAGGCTGCATTTTTCTTTGTTGTGTGTTTGAGATTTCAAATAGCTCAAAGTTAATTGAGAACTGACTGGGCAAACTTTCTTTGTGCATTTCATTTAAAGGCAAATGTATAAGAATTTTAGATTAAGGGGGTAGTGAAAAGAGAATCAAATGATTAAAGAGCTCAAGGATAGCTTTACTTAATCTGCATTATATAGAGAAGGGTTTTATATGCATTTGATTGTTTTTGCAAACTTTGTATGATCTCTATATGGAGAATACGTAGATATACTTATTTACCACTAGGATCGAAATGAAGGTCTAGTCAAGTATGGTCTTTTAGCTTAGGTTATTAGATAACTGAGTAAGCTAAGTACTCCTAGGATAAAGATTTCTTGAATAGGAGGAATAAAATAAAGACACTTGTAGACTGTTCATCTCCATTAAGTTAGTATGATTGTAGGATGTCTGGGATGACGGTTTCATCCATTGAAGGACAAAACCTATGCGTAGAGTAAGGAAGCCTCAAGTCAAATTGGCCCTGAGTAGTGTTTATGATAGATGACTTTCATTCGAAGTACTGAATGAGAATACTTTGGCCAAAGTAGTGAAAGGTACGACATCCACCTAGATGTGAGATAGTTGAGACTACACTGTCAGTTCATTGTGATCTGGGTACTAGATCGAGATTGTGAAATAGCAAGGTTCTAGTTGTGTAGGACACAGCACTATGCTCAGTTGGTAATCGTTAAAGGATACCCTACCAATCTCTTATTCGAAGGGAGGGCCGTTCATTGCAAAATGATCGTGCGAGGGACCGCATTATAAGTCCGTGGTTGGCGGAAAAGCGCCCGAGTGATGTTTCTCCTCCACAACAAGCGGTCGACGTACCAGGATTTGAAAGGACGGACTCCTGGACCTTCTTACTTCTATTTGTGCAAAAGCTTACAAGCTATGTATGTAACTGTATTACTTTTTAACTCTGATTTATATATGGCAATGAAAATGAAATTCATGAGGAAACATATTGTAACTTGTACATGTTTATCAATAAAGAAAGGAAGAAATTTTATTGTATTATCTTGTTACTTGTTACCTTTACATGTTTTAAGTGAGAATTGGAAAGCTTTTTTTTTTTTACGCAAGGAACAGGTCGTTACACTTCATTACTTCAGTCATTTGCATATCATGAGCGAAATCTATTGATCCACTCAAGAACAAGTGAGTAAAATGTATAACTCAACTTGAGAGCCATTCTAAACATCTTTTAGCCAAACCTCTAGTAAAAGCTACATAAGCAAATTCGGCAAGTCTTTTTGTAGTCATGAGAGACAATTTTTTTTTTAAATAATGAAAATCTAGATTTAGTTTGGATTTTCCCAACTTTGACTAAGACAAACCCACAAACCAAAAAGGGAACCCCACCTAACTCCCTTGCCAAACCAACCAAAGGTCTGAACCAAGTTCAAATCAGACCTAAATCTAAGGCTTGCAGGGAGCAAACTGATAACATAGGTTGTAGCCAACCGGAAAATTGATTGTGTTACATGAAATTCTATCGTAAAAAATCAGTCGTTTGCATGTCAAAACTAAACTAGTGATAGTTGTTTCTAGTTGAGTCTTAAGTTGTCATGTCAATATTCAGAATTTCAAATTTCCAGATTATTGTAGATTTTCCATCATTTGTAATTATTAATTGTTATTAAATAATTGATATTTTTAAAAGCCTTTACAAAGTACTTGCCTCTTTATATAAAGCAACATTCAATAAAGTAAAGGCAAGTGTAGTTTTTCTTAGAACTCTGTTATCTTCAAAAAATGTAGCTGAAAGGTACACCTTATTCAAGACACAGGATTTATGATTTTTTTTCTTTTTAAATGCAGATGAAATCAAAAAAGTGTACCTTATTCTAGGGGCAGATTTTACCAATATTTAAAATTTAAGGAAAAAAAACAATAGTCAAGTTAGAAAAGATGTGCCTATCTCTAATGCCCAGTCAGCCAAGGTAGGGTGACTATCAAATCAAAAAGGGCAAAGTTTATCTTTCTAAAATCAGACCAAGACGAAACTATTTCCAGTCAGTAATGAGGCTTCCAACAAAAATTTCAAGCCAGCATGTATAGTTCATGCCTGAAGTGGTCTATCCTTTTATTAACAAAATGGACACAGATTTTGTCAAAAGCTTTACTCATAAAGCTAGGTGTTGATATTAATATATGAGTTGATCAAGTAAAGGAGACACTATTCTCAAAATATTCACGCTAAGTAATAGATAAATTTTGTGCATATTCAGAAATTCATCAACAGATATGGCAGCAATAGTCTATCATAGTAGAAAGGAACAACAAAATATTGAAGCAAGGAAATGATTGATAATCAACATGAATTCTTTCATTCACAAGTTTTAGCATATCTCTCTTGCAATTTCTTCAAAATTCTATTAGACATATATAGATCAAAGAGAGATTGATTAAAGAGAGAGCTTTCAATTTCAAAATATTCACCATAATCAGAATAGAGGATTTATCATGGAAGAGTCAAAGGGAAATTTCAAAGGGTTTTTTATTCGAGTCACCAAGATTGATAAATTGTAAAGAGTTTTGGAGTTTCATCAAAAGATTTGCCAAACTTTGTCAAAATAGAGAAAAACATCATCACAGAATCATCTAAAGTTGCCTTCCAGAAAAGTTGTTTTAGCCCACACTAAAAGTAGCTTGTCGCCATTTTTTAAGATAAGATAATATTATGAGTTTGTTATTTTTAGTCGAAACCTGCTATTTATAGCTTTTCACTATTCTTAACATAGCCAGGAGTTGGCTCTTGTTAAATCATCTAGCTCATCATGCAAGAGATGTGAGCATTGATAGATAAATTGTAATGATTTTAATCATCAGTTCAACTAGCAATTGCATGTTGTAATATTAGAATAAGAGAACAAAATAATTTGTACTAAAGCTTGCATGTCATGTAAGCAGACAGCTAAAATTGAAGTTGAAATAATTTAATCATTTATTTTCATGCATAGTTTTGTAACAGGTAAAAACAAATGGCATCTGTACTTAGATGGCCAATGGTAATTTTCAAGCCTACTTATACTTGAAATTATTTTTTCACAAAATTATTATCCTTTTAGATGTTTGTGTTGTGAGTTAATTGTTTTCAATAATTTAATGATTTTTGCATCATTAAAGTAGATTCTAGTACAAAGAGAGCTTACCCTTATAACTTGAAGAATATTTTATTTTACATGCTGCTCCATTTTTTGTAACATCAAAAGGTACAATATTGACAAACTCCTGAGTATCAATAGACTCCAACTACATGTTGGGATGTTAATCCTGAAAATGTTAGGTAGCTTGACGAGGAGGTGCAACCAGTATTGGTCAAACTTCCATTGAACAAGCCACTTTTTTCTTATGCTACTGTCTATCAAAAAAATTGAATTTGAAGTTTGAACAATGAAAACAGAATTTTTTGTCTTAATTTTTTAATATTATTGCTGCCATAATGCTGTCACTGTCAATAACATAAACTCAGCTATATGAATCTAAATCATGATATATTTATTGATGTTACTGTTATACTACTGTTACTGCTTTCATGGTGTATTCATTACTGATAATTTCTTCTTGCCACTATGCTATGGTCACTGTATTAATTATGATGTCGTGTTACTTGTGTATAGTTAAACTTCTAGATATTTGAGAGAGAAAGTGTGTGTATCCCCACCATCCTCAAAAATGGCCCCCGTACTGCCATCCCTAAATAACATACCCCACCATCCCTGCCCCCAAATTGCCATGGAACATAGTTTTTAAATGCCTGCCAACTTAACTTTCCTGAATTAAGACTTTTCTATAAGCAACAGGAGATAACTCTCGATTTAATAATCTAATTAATGTGCTAACCAGTCTTTTAGACACAAAAAATAACAGAACTTATTTAACTTACATTAATTGACTGGCAATTATAGTTTATATTCTTAGAAAGATCTAAACATCATTAATATCATTTTCCCAAGCAGGAAGACAGAGGGAAGAAACAAAATGTACTGTTTTATCATTGAACTATATGAAAAAAAAAAAGGATAGAAATACATAAGATTTACCATTTCTCGATGCAAATCTATAGTTCTTTGTAAAACTGACCATCCATTTAATGATTTTTTTTTAATTTTGTTAGCAGCCTAAAATGAATGTTATAATGTTATAAACCTACTCAAAGCATGGCCATTAGGTGAGGCATATTTAATGATATTTTCCATGTAGAACGACAGCACAATAAGCACCAATGAACTGAATGATTTAAGATTCTCACTCATACAACTAGAAGTAAAAACAAACAAAAAAGAATCAGTCCATCCATTATTACAAAAAACACTGAGACACATGAATGCAGGAAGAGAAAAATAATATGTTCTACCTGCTCTGTGTGGTTCCCAAAGTCATGGTATGTCCCTGAAATGTTGTCATAATGCATCTGCACCCAAGAAAGGTGTTTGTCTCAACACATTAGACATTATAAGAAAAAAGAATTCCAGAATGGACTACAATTGAAAGATTCACTATATTAAACACTATTGTTGATGCTAGAAGAAATATAAACTATAAAGTTGGTACAAGATTATTCAAATGTTACATTTTAGATGAAAGCATGATTGAGTCGAGTAAACTTGGAGACCCTTTGGAATGACAGCCCCAAAAGAGCATTACATATCAACAAATGGACATGGCATTATCAGACAGAGAAGATTAAATACATGCACGGATGGACAAATATAGGGCAGACACTCAAGAGCTTCTTTAATGGAAAAAAAAAAACCCTTTCATAGTTGTTCAATGCCTCGTAAAATTTAAAAATGGGAAAATTGGGACAACTTGCAACTCTTATGTCGTGTCCCCTTTTTGGAAATTGTACCATGAAGAAGACCTCTAGCATATTTCCATTTCTCGTAGGCTAAAGGGCAAAGCGAGGGAAATAAATTTTAATATTAAATTAAGTTGGGCCAGGCAATTTTTAATTTAAGGGGCAACTTATATAATATTAATAAAATAAAACAAGTGTTTTTAAATACATTAAAATAAAAAGTATATTTTTAAATGCTAAAAACAAAATTAAAAGTATTTTTAAATGCTAGTTGGAGGGAAATTTAATCAAGGGCCCAAATTGGAAAATTATAAAAAGAGGGCCCCTAGCCTCCTTTGGTATCTTGATTTCATTTTGGCATTTTCATTGTGAATTGGCACTTGAGTTTTGGCATCCTAAAACAAAAACCCTTAGTTGGTTTGAGGTTTGAGAGGACAAAAACCCTCTTGGATTCGACATTTGAGATCAAGGACAAAAACCCTTGTTTCCCATTTTGGGTGATTCCAATCAGGGATCACAAATGTGCTAATTGTTTGAGGATTTGAAGACATTTTTTTAAGTTTGCAAGTTGTTGCTACAATGTTGCCCATCATATTTGAGGGTTTCTACATTTGTTTGCACTTTGCAGGACTTTGGAGAGTTATTGTGCATCAAAAAAAGTCGGCTTTGAATTTTTTATGACATTTTCAATCAACTCTAGCTGAGCACTACCTTTAGAGGTAAGATCAGTAAATCCAAGCCCTGAGATCAGTTATATAGTTGCGGGTTTGCATCATTCCCAGCCACCAACAATCATCAATCATGTAAAGTGTTGTTCCATTCATCAATCATGTAAGGTGTTGTCCCAATTAACAGAAGGTTATATCAATCATATAAGGTGATGTTCCAGCATTTTGGAAGGTTACATCAATCATATAAGATGCTACATCAGTCATATAAAGTATTGTTCTAGCATTGTGGAAGATTACATTAGTCATATAAGATGTTGTCCCAGTTAACAAAAGGTTATATCAAAAATTAACAGTGTTGTACCTAGCATTAAAAGCATTAGTAAATCATTTGAACTGTCTTAATAGTGGCCATATTGCACAACATCCATCATTGTTCACTTGTGAGTTGATTTGGGAAAGTGGTAATTCTGAAAATTCATTTTCCAGCTTGCATATCAGTGTTGTCATCATTTTTTCCATCTTGCAATTAAATAAAATCAATGTTGTTGCTGCTGTCATATTGATTTCTGATCAGATCTAAGTATAATTTAAAGTTATTTAAGGTTTTTGGTGAAGTTTCCAATTTGGTAGTTGCAATCAGCATTTGTATTACAAGTTTTAGCTGGTGTTCCAATTGTGTGATTATAAAAAATGGGACATTACATCTTATGACATGCAAAGTTGCATCCAATACCCTATTACGCAAGAAATTGGTGAATTAATTGATATATTAACAATGAGCAAGACGCTCAATAAATAGTTTACAAGATTTACAAAAGGCCGGAAGGATAAGATCGGAGACGATCTTATCTTCAGGAAAAGCAGGAAGTTTCTAAAAGAAACTTCAGATAAGATCTCGGACAACAAGGACGATCTTATCAGGATATTTTACAATATTTTACAATATTGAGCATTAATAAATAATAAACATTATATTAATACCCTCCCTTAATGCTCAATCTATCTACTACACCAAGATGCCCCCTGAATTTTACAAACTTATCTGTACTGAGCGACTTGGTGAGGATGTCTGCTGTCTGATCCTCTATCGGAACATATAGCAACTGAACTGATCCGTCTTCAACGACTTCCGGTAAATGGCGGTAGGTTTTCCACATGCGGGAACTTGCTCATGGAGAACCAGTTCAACAGCAAGTTGAGAACTCCCTTTGATTATCTAGAACAAGAGAGTCGGACCTGCTTGAGATATTTGCATATCAACAAGCATCCGGCGAAGCCAAACTGCCTCACATGCTGCTTTTACTGCTCCCCGATACTCTGCTTCTGTCGAGGAGAGAGCCACTGCCTGCTGCTTCTTACTAGATCCACGTAGCCGAGCTTCTACTTAGGATCTAAGCCCGAACCTGCATACCCAGGATATTTGATTTTAAATAAATGGTGAACCTGCTAATGCGAATCTGTGAACCTTACGAGTTTAGGATCATTGACTCAGGAGTGTACAAGAGTCCAAAATCGGAGTGCCGCTTCACATAGCAGCGACTGCAGCTTTCTTTGCTTACCCAATGACCTTGGGGTTGTCATGGCGTGATATGTAACTCCTTTTGAAACTAAAATGGGAATACAAAAGTAGCGGCAAAGATAGATGAAACACTTCCACTGATTCCACTGAACAATTTCATCCCACGGTGGGAATAGGACCCATTTGTGCATGTGCGACAACTTAAGCCCTTTTTCCATGGGTGTGGCCGAGTTCACCAATCATTTGGAACTTATCGAGAGAGACTTCAACGCACTTTGGTGGGAGATGAAAATGCTGCTCTCCATGCACCGAAGCCTCAACACCTAAACAATAATCGCCCGGGGGCCAGTACGTCATGTCAAAACTTTTGCACAAGTCGTTTGATTTCCCGGTGATCAAATGTGCTGAGCTGCCAGTAATGATCAAGTCATCCACGTAGACAACAACAAGCAGAATCTCATTACCAGTATTCTTGACATACAGGTTCGAGTCAGATGGACTCCTCTGAAAGCCATGATCTGTGAGGTACGTGTCAATCTTAATGTACCAAGCCCGAGGAGCCTGTTTCAGGCCATAGAGTGCTTTGACCAATCTGCACACCTTTTGTTCGTGACCAACAACTTTGAAACCTGGAGGCTGCATCATGTATACTTCCTCCTTCAACTCACCGTTGAGGAAAGCACTCTTCACATCCATCTGATGGACCTTCCAACCAAATTGGGCTGCTAAGGCAAGGACGAGCCGTATGGTACTCATTTTGGTTGTAGGAGCAAAGGTCTCCTCATAGTCAATGCCTTCTTTCTGTGAGAACCCCCGTGCAACCAGACGAGCTTTGTACTTGTCAAGGGTTCCGTCAGCTTTGTACTTCACCTTGTACACCCATTTGCAACTAATGGGCTTCTTCCCTGGAGGAAGATTGGAAAGGACCCAAGTGTGATTCTTCTGAAGACTCTGGTATTCTGATTCCATCACCTTTTCCCACTCAGGTATCCCTTTTGCCTCTGAATATGTCTGAGGCTCATAAACACTGTGAATGTTGGCCATGAGAGCAAAATTCACTGTAGACTGCTGTTTGCTCTTGTTTCTGGATGATCTACCCTCAATGAGCTCATCAGCACGAAGATCATTGATAGTCTTAGCCCACCATTTCGGTTGGAGAGTAGATGTGCCAACATCAGATGCAACAGGAGGAGCTGGATCTGGTTGTGGATCTGGAACAGGTTCAGCAGGGAGATGTTCATGATCATCTAGAGGAAACTCAGGTTGAGCATCATCAAAGACTAGGTCTTCGTCATCCCTCCCATCAGGTGGACCTAATGGAAGTCGGACACTCATATCAGGACCCTGTAGAGGTTGATCCTCACGAGATGTTGAGCAATTGAAAAGAAAGAGTGAAATGGACCTCGTTTCCTCATCAAAGAGACAACATCTCGGTGAAGATAAGGCGATGGGTGTCTGCTATCAATGGAAGCCTATATGCCTTGTGGTTGTCACTGTACCCTGTGAACATGAGTTTCTGGCTCTTGGAGTCCAGCTTAGTGCGCTTGGCCTCTGGAATCCAAACATACACAAGGGAGCCAAAAACTTTCAAATGACTGATCCTAGGTTTGCGACCGGACCAAACTTCCTCAGGAGTCTTCCCCTTAACAGCATGAGTGGGTGACCTATTAAGGAGATAGACTGATGTATTGACTGCTTCTGCCCAAAACTTGGTAGGAACACTCCTGTGTTGCAACGCCGCGTGAAACCATCTCAGCAAATGAATGCGATTCAGGCTCTAACGTTTTCTTTGAGGTAGGGTGTGTTAATTGCTTGACGTTTTATCCCATGAGTATCCGCAGTTGGAGAATGCACTAGAACAGAATTCCCCCCCATTATCTGACCTAAGAGTTATAATACTAGAACTGGACTCTTTTTCAACTAAGGCCTTAAACTTCTGAAATACATTAAAAACCTCTGATTTCTGTTTAAGAAAGTACACCCACATTTTCCTACTATAGTCATCAACAAAAAGTAGAAAGTATTTGCAACCAGTTACAGAAGAAATAGACATAGGGCCACAAATATCAGCATGAACTAATTGAAGTACCTTAGAAGCCCGCCATGAGTCGCCATCCTTGAACGGTGTGCGATGTTGCTTCCCAGCCTGACAAGCACTACACACGCCCTGATGCTGAGTCTGAATGTCAGGAAAGCCATCTACAAGTCCCTCCCGAGCAAGCTGAGAGAGATAGTGCGTTCAAGTGCGTACGTGAGCGCTTGTTGAATGTACGAGCGCCAAGACAACTCGGGAGAATCACCCGGTGTCCACAAGCACAGCAAGGCCATGATCCCCTCGATCCCAAGCGACCTTTGATGCGAGACTCACGATCAACAATTCAACATCTGTGCGAGCTGAACACCACATCCATCTGGGGAGAATGCCGCATAATCCGACTGACTGAGAGAAGATTGAGCTCGATATCAGGTACATAATACACGTTGAGAAATATGAGATCCCTCGCTTCAGTGAACACGAGCGGTGCACGATAGAGCAACTATGTATTCTCACCTCACTCCAAGATCAGCGGAATTGATTGCAAAGGGAAAAGAATACGTGAACTTAATCAACGCCTATGTGAGAAATGGCCTTGAAGACGCAGAATCCTACGTACCAAGCGAGAGGATTTGGCGCAGATTCTCACAGTCCTTTTGCCATGAGTGCATAAAAGGCAGATTCCTTCTGCTCAGAGTGCTCGGCGACATTCGCTTTCTACTGAAACCCTCCCTGCTTCTTTTGCTCATAAGCCAAACGAGCACGACAATCTTTCTTGATGTGGCCAAATTTATGACAATTAGTTGCATTGTATATTTTTCTTCTTCGGGCTGGTGGAGGTCTGACTTGAGCCTTTCTGCTGTGAAGGCTGACCTTTCCCTTGATGCTTCGGATGGGTTTTGGCTGCAAAAGCCTGTTCCGTGGAGGATGATGATTCACTGCTACCGAACTGTTGTCTCCAGCGATCCTGCTGCAACAGGATAGTGCACAGATTTGAAAACTTAAGATCAACATTAGCAGACGTAATGTTGAGAGTCTCTATGAAGTGTTCATAGGACTTCGGTAGACTCTTCAGGGTGATCACGACCATGTCTTCCTCCTCCATTTTCCGACCAATCGCCTCCAACTGATCTCTAATCTCCTGGATTTTATTCAGGTGCGCTTGCAGAGTTGTCTTCTCATCCATCATGATAGAAAACAGCATATTCTTCAAGAAAAACGCACAACTCTTGTTGGAAGTTTCATGCAAACCCTTCAAGTGATCCCAGAGCTCCGTAGCTGATTTGCCAAGTGGAATCTGAGGAAGCTGATCATCAGTAACAGAAAGCTTAATAAGCATTACCGGGTCACAAAAGACGGTGCCAACAAAATACAAGGTCGCGCGCAAGAATAAGAAATCCAGACGCGAACTGCAGACAAGAGTTTCGGGTCGCGTGTCAGAGTCCACGAAATTTTTTCCGGAATCTTCAGCCAAAAAACTCTGCAAATCGTGACACGGCCAAAGAAAAAATCTCCTTCTTCAGAAAAAAATGCCCACGAAAATTTTCAGAAGAGCCTCACAAGAATTTCGAAAAAATTCGAAATTTTTAACTCTAAAAAAATTTTACAAGAAGATTTTATTAAATTTTGAATTCAAGAGCTGAAAAAATCTTGAAAAGATTTTTTATGAATTAAAAATTCAATTTTGAGTGTACTGGCTCTGATACCATATTACGCAAGTAATTGGTGAATTAATTGATATATTAACAATGAGCAAGACGCTCAATAAATAGTTTACAAGATTTACAAAAGGCCGAAAGGATAAGATCGGAGACGATCTTATCTTCAGGAAAAGCAGGAAGTTTCTAAAAGAAACTTCAGATAAGATCTTGGACAACAAGGATGATCTTATCAGGATATTTTACAATATTTTACAATATTGAGCATTAATAAATAATAAACATTATTTTAATATACCCAATTACCCAGTTAATAATGAAGGAAATCTAATACCAAAAGAAATGTTTAGGAAAAAATGGATGTTCATGCAGCTCATGCGACTTGAAGAGTTGTAAGCATATTACTACAATGCAACAATTCTCACAGGTGTAATTGGCAAATATATAAAAGCTTGTTATACGCGATGCAATTTGCAATGTTGCATGATTGCTCACAACTTCAGCGAAAAAAACAAAGGACTTTACAAATACAAATTTTAAATTCAAGTGGCTGGAAGTTCATTGCATATAAATTGCAAACTTACTCATCTCTTCCCATTTCTCAAACCCCTTTCACATTCCTACTCTAGTGTCAAGATTTTCAAAACTACATACTACTTTTGCAAATCACAAAATTACACTTGGACCCTGATAATCAGACCAAAGTTGTATTCTACCCATATGAAATTTTTGTACTGTGTCAACTTTATGAGCTAAAACTTCATCTCTCTCCATTCAAACAATCATAAATGTTTTGCCCTGTTGGTCTATGTTGTTTTGTCATCCTTTTCAGTGTCTTTATGCAGGTAAAATGAATAGAATTTTCGGACACTTTCATTAAAGCGGAGAATAGAGATCAGTCAAGGACAAAGAGACATGTCAACAAGTGAATGGGCACCATATTAAAAAATCCAAGACAAAACATAGACTTTCAAATGAAATCTGTCACCAGCTCTTGAAAGTGCCTATGCTGCATATTTGATTCAACAAAAACAGAGGGATGATTCTTTGATTCAACAATTCCATCACTAATTGGGCCTTGTTGCAGATTTCAAACATCTATTATAGAAACAGAGTGAAAACTAATTTTCAGGCATTCAAAATAAATACAGATAGATTCTAGCAATCTTACATGAGTCTCCATGCATGGCAAGGTTTGTCTAAGGTCTGAAACACTGAAAGATTTCTGAAACCTAATCTCAAAATTCAAACTCAATGATGTTTTGCAAAGCTATGTGGAAGGCACTCCAACCAGGGAGTATCGATTGAGTCTAAAATTTCCAAGTCAAGATTTGTGAGCATCACACACAGAGGCATTTGGAAGCATGAAGAAGAAATTTTTTTGAAAACTCAATAAATCTTATGATTAGATGCACAACCAGCAACAAAAGAATTCAGTTTTGAAGGTTAAAATCACATCAAATATGAGGTGTGCTTAAGAAAGGGCATACTATAATATTTTATTACAAAAATCGTGGCCATACCTATACAGTTTGAGGCATAAACAAACTTTATTTGTTAAAATCACGCCTATACAGTCTGAGGCACGTGCCCTAAGGCATCGAAAGCTAAAGTTATAAGTCTAAATCATGCCTATGTTGTCACACACATAAGTGTTAGGGCACTAAAAAATGGAGTTTTGTTTTACAAAATCCTGGGTTACAAAAGTGCTTGGAAAGGCAGAAAACAAGTTTTAATTTGCTACATATTAACACACCCCTTGTGTGTTAGGGCACCTCTTTACGAAGACAAATTTAGCAAACAAATTTAACAACAAATCATTGTGTATTGATGCATGTTTGGGATGCAGCTGCACACTTTTGCAAAATTTGATTTCAACTTGACTTTCAAAATGGAGTTTTGTTTTACAAAATCCTGGGTTACAAAAGTGCTTGGAAAGGCAGAAAACAAGTTTTAATTTGCTACATATTAACACACCCCTTGTGTGTTAGGGCACCTCTTTACGAAGACAAATTTAGCAAACAAATTTAACAACAAATCATTGTGTATTGATGCATGTTTGGGATGCAGCTGCACACTTTTGCAAAATTTGATTTCAACTTGACTTTCAAAAATGCCCATATTAAGGTGCACATGGGACAGAGGTTATGCAAGTGTTTAAGCAAGGAAGCCAATTAGTTCTCAGAAAGGACAAATTTTCTACAGAAAGAAGAAAGCGCCACTTTGGAAAGTCGCTACTATTGATGCAGGCTTCGTGACCTCAACTAACATTAGAATAAAATACCCAATGAAATATCCTACTCTCTCGTGAACAAAGTTTCCAATGTGCTAAGCTAAGTGATCACAAAGTAGACTCCAAGGTTCCTTGTGCATATAGGATAGTCTCAGTTGGTTTTGCTATGTTTTGTTGGTATTGCAAGGGGACTTATGCTCAATTTATTGGTCCAATCCTTCTTCTTTAAGACTCTTGCAACAACTTTTCAACACTTTGTAAAGTTGATACTATTGTCTATGAGTGTTGAGATCTTCCTACTGTCAACTTTGAAAATAAAATAGAAAAGGATAAGGATTTTAGAGGCTACGCTAATTCTAAACTATTCCTAGGAACTCAAGAGACAAGTGTTGCACGGCAAAATTAAAACCTATCTTTGTTTTGCCAAGTATAACAACTAGACAAAGATGGTGCAATCTTCAAAGGGATTCACAAATGATATCCTATTACTCAAGGCCATCTTCAATTTGAACAATGAACATAAGTAATAGAGTTCAAGTTAAGCAATTTGAAAGTTCAAACTAACCTTACACGTCAAATTGAAAAAAAATCAATTTAAAAAAGGTATGAACTAACTTCACCATTACCAACACTATCAATCCTTCATTCATTTAAAATTGCGGAAAATAAATTTATTCTATTGAGAAAATATGAAACCATGCAGACTTTCAAACTAACAAATACTCATCAATGAGTCTAATTATTATTTTGATAGCGCTCTTAGCAACAATTTCACAAGTCTCTCTGAACAAATGAAATGAGGCGGGTTTATATAGGCACCCCAATTACAAAGCAACAGCCCAGATTGATCTGAGATCAACGACCAAGATTATCCTCAAAAACCCTAACTAAGAGTTCACTTAGAAAAGCATAACTAACTTTTGTGACACATGGCGCAAGGAAGAGGAGCCACTTGGGGCATGGAAGACACTGACAACTTGCAAGCTAGCCAAGCAAGCTAGATTCCAAAACGCAATTCCCCTTGGCTTGTTCTTTGGCTGCAAATGCAATGAACCTTGTCATTACTAAATTGAGTTCCTCCATTGATATGCTCGGTAAGGTATCCAATTGCACTCCTATTACATCCAAGGCTTCAATGCATTGAGCAAAAGTGTTCTCCCACTTACCCTATTGCCTCTGAAAGTTGTTCATATAGATCAAGAGAGATAACATATCATCTAGCTGATTTTCATTAATAGCCTCCATCTCTTTGAAATAAACACTTTTCACATTTTCCTTTAAATCTTCCAAGTTCAACCATTTGTATCACTCGCCTCCTGTCTTGTCAATCCTTCAAGCGATGTGAGGATCCTGAGTTGTATCTTTCCAAGAGAGTTTTGCATACCAGCATATTCTTCTTTCATCTCATCATATATTTATTTTTTCGCTAGGAAGGAACAGTACCATCAATTGAAGTCATAAGAAGCTCCATCATCAATAAAATCTTCTTGAACCAACACTGGCGAATTTCAGTTACAAGCATAACTGATTTATCATAAGTTCGAACACACCTCTCTAGGAATTGCTCCACTTGCTTTGAGGTATTTTTGACCCATCTTCTAGTTGCTTGACTTGTAACTCTCATTGCTTCAAGGCTGTCATCCGCTTAGATGATAGCTGGGATTCTGGATAAAACCCTTTGAGAACCTCTTTGACTTGATTCTTCCTAACTCCTCCTCCCACATTCTTTGATGTAGACATCGCACCTATATGAAGCCTGAAATTAGAAAGCATGCATGGTGCAGGGGCACCATATTAGTCCAGTTTGTAAGTAAGGTCTTTGATAGGTTTTTGGGGTGACAGAGTCTTTTGTTGATGCAATAAGGTCATAATAGACCATTTATTATGTAACTTGAGTCATTTTTGGGTTCATCTTGCAAAAGTGTCAAAATTCTCAAAAGTTGTCAAAATTGCAATATTGTAAAGTGCACAAATGCAAGATTAGGAAGTCCAACGATCAAGGGTATTCAAAAGGTAGTTAGTTGGTGTATAGGAGTGAATTTGCACCTCATGTGTAAATTCCCCTTTTGCCTCCTACTTTAGAAAACCAAGTTCCGAGGCTTAATTCCACCAAAGCCCGTTGATTGCATCCCACTTGGCACCTGTTTTGAGCATCGGTAGAAGCGTTTTTGTCAGAGATGCCCGCGCGGTACGCTTACGTCCCTGGCAGATTCCTGCAAAGGTGTTACACTTCTCATTGGGAGTCAAGTTGTAATGCCCCCTTCGGCCGACCGACCCGAATATGGTTGTTTCTTTCATTCCCCTCTTCAAATTCATTCCTTCAACATGCATTCTAACTTCTTCACAACTTCTCCTGAGCTACTACACACCTCAAGCATCCATTCTCACACTCTTGCATTCACTCTCAAGCTCTCAAACAACATACTAGCACCCCATTGCAACAAACACAACACTCCATCACTTTGGTAGAACAAGTTGGGAACAAAACACCATTGCAGCAAAGGCTCGAGTACTCTCATTTTCTCCCCCAAGCAGCCTTGAGTGCTCTTGGTGGAGGTGGTAAGCTTCCCTTTCTTTCCTTCTATCACTTGGTTGAGTTAGCACTTTACTGTTTTGTATTACTTTTGTGCTCTTTACTACTTTATTTCTTTATCTCGCTTCCTTGGTTGTCCATGGAGGTGGAAACACCTAAACGGGGGTCTAACTGAAGCAGGTCCCTATACAGCCACCCAACATTTTTCTCTCTTTCTGTGTGTAGGTGTACATATTTTGCAGAGCTAGCTAGCGAATAGGCTCTTCTATGAAATCATCTTCGTCACCCTAGCTCTCGTATATTTACTTTATGACATTCGTTTATATTTCTCATATTTTATAGTGTTATTTTGCTCTCTTAGAAGTTGCTAGCTAGGCTGCTAGCTTGTTTTCTGATAAGTTCACATTGTTCTTTTGGTCCTCTAGTCGTACAGACGCCAGCACGCCGCACTGTCATCTCGGAACTGCACTCTCGTCCTCGGACAGAGAGCTATCTGAGATACAGTGTTGAGCTCGAAAACCAGCTTGCCTAGCCCCCTGTTGAATCTCAGGATTGCGGAGTGGTTGCAGGACTCTATTGTCCTCATCATTCTCATCCTCATACCCTAAACATCCCACTAAGCTAAGGTAAGTTAGGGCAGCTTTCCGCATTTTAGCCCTCTGTGACCTGGGGACTTGCACATGGAGGTCCCCCTATCTTACATTTTGGTGAACCCGACATGAACCAACGTCTGTTCATCCGTTGGTGTTGAGGCTTCCCTCATGTACTTCGTGATTGTTGTGTTCCTGAGTGTTGTGAAGGTCTATGAGCATCACAACCCAATCCACAACTTTAGGGTATATCGTTCGGAGAAGTGTACAACACCTCCCGATGGAAAGGACGAAGGTCTCTATTGGGTTATCTACAGGTCTTTTCTTTGGTCCCACCATTAGTGTAGCCATGCAAGAGCAGTTGTCGAGGAACGAGATGGGATTCGTTGACAAGAACGATCACGTTCCCACTCCCCGTGCGTCTCCTACACCATCACCAGTGAGCGAGCATGAGGTCGTTCAGATCCCTGCAGAATATGTGTCTGCCCTTGGTAGAGGACTGGGTGACTTAGAAAACGACTAGGAAAGAAATTTGAAGATCGCTAGAGCTGCTCGGATTGTTAACGAGTTAAAACATATGATAGGTAAAGATCGAACAGGCATAGAGCTTCTAACTAGCCTCCTTGGTCTCGCCGAAGCGTGCACTCCTTTGAGCAACCCCAGTTTTGCACAAGGAGTCATTTTCAAAGAGCGTGAAGGACAGTTAGGAGTATCAATGCCTCCCACTTCCATTTACATGGCTGATGCAGTCCCTTCTATCAGTATCCCTTTTGTTTCCAAACCACCCGAAACTATCAAAGTAAATAGGGTCCCCTTGGGCTTTAACTTCACCCCTCCTATCACCTCTAGTGGTGGAGGCTTTGGCGGGATGAGTGGTGGGGGCTTTGGTAGCGGTGGTGGATTCAATAGCAAAGGCAATGCTGGTGGAGGCGGCTCTGGTGGAGGTCATGGTAGTGGTTTCGGTTCTTGGTGCGATGGCTCTCGATAGTGGTTTTGGTAGAAGTCTACCCGAATTGCAGTTCTAGAAGTACTTGGCGGTTAAAGGTTTCCTGCGGCCCTCTATATTTCCAGCGACCCTGGTACAGAAGCGCTCTTCTTCCGGAATAGCCGGGTAGATCGAGGGCGATTCCGAAGTCTTTTCCAAGCCTCTACCTAGCCTATCTTCCAGCCCTTCTTCCGACACAGCCCATTATCGGTTGCAATCTTGAACACTCCCTTCCCCCAAGGAATGGAGATACCTAAGTTTGAAAAATATAGCAGTAAAGGAGACCCACAGACACATGTATTTGCCTTTAACACCCTGTGCATAGACTTTTTCCATCATGATGCCTTAATGGCCAAACTGTTTCCCCAATCTCTCAAAGACACAACACTCGAGTGGTATTGTTCCTTGCCTGACAATTCCATTTTCTCATTCAACCAACTTGTTAATCAATTCCTTAGACAATTTCAAGCAAACATCGGGCCAAAGATGACCTTTTTCGGATCTCGTCCGATGTAAACAAGGAGATAATGAAAAAATCACTGATTTCATACCGCGCTACCAAGCGCTCCTCTCACAAATCTCGTATCAGCTGCCTGATTCTGACGTGCAGAAGGTATTCATAGGCAACTTACAAAGGCCTTGGCAAGAAATTTTTGCACTCATGAAATACCCTTCTTTCGCGCACTTGTGTGCAGCCTTACGAGAGTACCAGCAGATGGTTGTTTAGTTTGGGGGTTCCTCCTCGCGCTCCCATTCTGAGGGAAAATCCATCGTATCAATCTCTAGGAAAGGTAACGCTGGTACGAATGTAGTTGCCGTTGCTGATAATAACAGCCTCAAGAATAACCGAAAATTCACAAAGTTATCAGATCTTATTCTTCTATTTTACAAAAGCTATTAAAGGATAAGATCATAACTTTGTTGAATCCTAAGCCTGTTAAAGAGCCTTACCCTAATTGGTATGATGGAAGCGCTTGCTGTCAGTACCATCGGGTTAACATGATACTAAACGTTGTATGCACCTGCATTATGAGATACAAGACCGCATCAAGGACGGTACCATTCGTCTTGATGGGAATAAACAAAAGCTAACAAATCAGTGGCGAAAGCTAATAGTGAATTGCAGATATACACGGACCCATTTCCGTCGCATTCTGCTAACATGATTGTAGATCCCACTGATTTTGCTACTCAACCCGAGGCCTATGTCAACATGGTCACGGTGACTTCTACTACTCTACGCAGGATTAAGCCAGACATTACATTCCGCATCACAAGATGCGCTTGTGAACAATGACCTTGGCCTCTCTACGCATTTCACAAACAGCGTCAGCTGGTAACATTGTGAAGTCTTGGTAAACCCCGCAGGCATGAGATGGCTATCCACCGCGGAAAAGCAGTGTGCTGAGAAAGTTCATTTGCAAAGGGGAAAATGTAAAGAAACAAATCTACCATTTTGTACACACGCTGTGGTATGAGTCTTATGCGGCTCAATAACTTCTTTGTCACGGTTGGACCCTGGGGCTATAGACACAATTTTCAATGTTATTATCGAGAGTTGGATCTATTTGGGGTGACTGGAAGCATACCTTGGCTAGCTTCCATGAATAGAATCACCTCTATTATTCACAAGTGCTTAAAATTTTTCCATGAAGGTGTCGTGCATGTAGTGCATGACACTGGATACCAGGCCCTGGTGTCCCATGGTGGATATATATTGGATCACTTCTGCCCCTCCCAGTTGGTCCGCTTCCTCACAGAGCGGACCTACTTTACAAGAATATATGAAGAGTAAGGCTGAGAGACGGGGACGGAAGCTAGCCTTCCTATGATCGTGATCGATTAGCCTCCTCTCCTCGAGGAGGAGGTATACCAACCCTCCCTTCGGGGAAGAAGGGAGAATTACATCGAACTTTCCCTCTCCTTTATAAAGGCAAAGAGAGGTGGCTTTTCCCGAACTATCTAAAATCCTCTCCCTTTCCTAGGAAGGAGCACTAGATAGGTAAGGCGTTAGCTGTATCTGCTAGTCGATGATTCCTCACCTTGGCGTAGACCCAAGCTCATGATCGCGGATCTCCCTAGTAAATACCCCGAGCCGTGGTACTATTTATACGGCAGAAAGAAAGGTTCTCGAAGGGAATTCAATCCGCGGCCTCCTACCGCACCTAAGGTAGTGAACGGGAAGAGGCCTGTTGCTGAGGCTCTTGAACTGACTCCTCCCGCTGCCCCTCAACTTGTCCCTCCTGCTCCTATTCAGGGATTTGTTCCTCTGCCGAAAACAGTCGTAGTGGACGTTCCTATGGTTGAGCAGGAGCCTTTTGCTCCTTCGCAACCTCCGGCCTCCAGCTCAAAGAGCCGAAAAAACCGCTTTGCGCGCAAACGCAAGCATTGACGAAAGGCCCTTTTAGGTGAACAGGTCGCCTCACAAAGGAGGGAGGAAGAGACGACTGCCCCTGCTTCAGGGCCTCCTGCAGTGTCGCCCTCTTTGCTTAGCCTGCTTCTCAATTTGGTTCTAAACGCCGGCTTCGCTACAAAGTGCTTAAATGCACCCAACCTGGGGAATTACGGTGTTCATGGCTCGCCAGTGGAGCTGCTTTTTGTTGATGTCATTCCAAAAGATATTGACTTTTCGAAGCCCGTGGATATGATTAATACCTCGGTCGTATCCATTGTGATTCTTTCCTCCTCTTCCTCCACACCTCTAGCTTCATCTATGGGGAGTTCATCTCCTTCGATGAAGAAAGAGATGGAGAGTGGTCCTTCTAGCAGCGAAGGGCATAAGAGAACCACCTTCCCTGGAGTAGTCCTGTGTTGTCTTGTTACGTCCTAGTATGAAGTAATCCAACCTTCTCTTGAGTTGTTAGATCTTTGCTCAGGAGTCATTAAATGAGCCTAGCGGTGAATCTCATGCAGTGATGCCCGTCCATGAAGTTAGACCACGGCTCTGTGGGGTACATGTTTAACTATGTGGATGAAGTTTTGACCTTGTCAGCAATTTTTGCGAAATTTCTAACCTTGGCTCCATAAGAGTTTGGTGGAGAGGACCTCGAGGGGCCCTCTTCCTTGGCCCTTATTGCGGGAGGGTCAGACACTCCTCCACTTAACATCCCACCACTACAAGCTCATTCTCCTTCCCCCCTCGATGATCTAGAGTCCGAGGCCGGGCTTGACCTCTTAGCTGATCAATGTTGAAGGCCTCTTCTTGATCTTGTGTATTATTGTATGTGTGTTTTGTGATGTGTTCCCCATGGTGTGCTATGTGTGCTGGATGACCCTCGTCACTTTTTTGTTGGTGCTTGGATATAGGCATGGTTTTGTGTAAGTAAACCTTCTTCTATTTGTATCATCAATTCATCCCATGTTTGTGCTTGATTTTCGATAAATTAGGGGCGATGCAAAGTGTTGGGGGCATTTAGGCTTCCCTTCCATGTTGATCAATTTTTATTTTTGCTGTTTTCCATGCATTCTTCTGATTTGGTTGGGGATTGATGTGTGTGATTTTTTGCCTTCACTAGTTACTGTTGTTATTATATGAAATCCTATGAGGATCGGCCTGCTTCGGCTAGATCCCTATGCCCTTTGTTTGAATTTGTCTCTCTTTTGCTTTCTCTTTATCTCTCTCTTCTTTGCTTGAGTTGTCCCTCTCATGTGCGACAACTTTCTTTCTTCAACATTTCAATTTTCAGAAAATGCATTCGTGGCCAACGAATCTTTTCTCGAAAAATCTTCGCAAACCTTTCTTCATAATCATATTCTCAACTCAGAACCCTAATGGAACATGTTTCCTTCATCATGGGTTCGCAAAAAAAGGACTTGAAAAACCTTCATCTGAAGTGGGAACAGCATTAACCTTCCCCTCACAAGGGGGCATATTCTTCCTTTCGAATTCCTTGATGAAGTGGACATCTTTCAAAAGGATCCCTTGATGAAGAATCAATTTGAGAAAGAGAACACCTACTTTTGAACTACGCATCCCTTGAGTGGACCCTCTCTTTACGACGGGTTCCCAAGGGACCCCTTCGAAAAATTTCAAAATTGTCGACGATCTGCTCAACTGTCCGCTTACTCGCCTACATGGCCTTTTCCTGTCTCTACGGACATCTTTCAAAAGGATCCCTTGATGAAGGATCAATTTGAGAAAGAGAACACCTACTTTTGAACTACACATCCCTTGAGTGGACCCTCTCTTTACGATGGGTTCCCAAGGGACCCCTTCAAAAAATTTCAAAATTGTCGACAATCTGCGCAACTGTCCGCTTACTTGCCTAAATGACCTTTTCCCTCATGATTGTGTTGTGTGCCTGGATGACCCTCGTCACCCCTGTTGGTGCTTGGATATAGGCATGGTTTTTGTATCTTAAACCTTCTTCTATTTGTATCATCATTCTTCCATGTTTGTGCTTGATTTTCAATAAATTAGGGACGATGCAAAGTGTTGGGGGCATTTAGGCTTCCCTTCCATGTTGACCCAATTTTTTATTTTTACTTTCTTTTTCGTGCATTCTTCCTGATTTGGTTGGGGATGGATGATTTTTCGCCTTGCACCCTAGTTACCTATTATTATATGAGCTCGAACAGATCTGACCCCGCTAAACCAGATCCCCCTATGCCCTTTGTTTGTATTTGTCTCTCTTTTGCTTTCTCTTTATCTCTCTCTTCTTTGCTTGAGTTGTCCCTCTCATGTGCAACAACTTTCTTTCTTCAACATTTCAATTTTTAGAAAATGCATTCGTGGCAAACGAATCTTTTCTCGAAAAATCCTTGCAAACCTTTCTTCATAATCATATTCTCAACTCAGAACCCTAATGGAACATGTATCCTTCATCATGGGTTCGCAAAAAAAAGACTTGAAAAACCTTCCTCCGAAGCGGGAACAGCATTAACCTTCCCCTCGCAAGGGGGCATATTCTTCCTTTCGAATTCCTTGATGAAGTGGACATCTTTCAAACGGATCCCTTGATGAAGGATCAATTTGAGAAAGAGAACACCTACTTTTGAATTGCGCGTCCCTTGAGTGGACCCTCTCTTTACGACGGGTTCCCAAGGGACCCCTTCAAAAAATTTCAAAACTGTCAACTATCTACGCAACTATCCGCTTACTCACCTACATGGCCTTTTCCTAACTCTGCGGAGTCCGCTTTCTCAGGTTTCCTCCATGAGAGAGATCTTCAAGGGATACCTCCCTACAGGACTAAGAGCCTGTAGGGTGCTTCCTTTGAGCTTCCTCCATGTGAGAGATCTTGGGGGTGGCTCCCCTGCAGGACTAAGAGCCTGTAGGGCACTTTCTCGGGTTTCCCCCATGCGAGAGATCTTGGGGGTTACCTTCCCTGCAGAGCTACAGCTCTGTAGGGTGCTTTCCCGGGTATTCTTCATGCTTGAGTTTGTGGAGGATACCTTCCCTATAGGACTAAGAGCCTGTAGGGTGCTTCCTCGGGTATTCTTCATGCTTGAGTTCGTGGAGGATACCTTCCCTATAGGACTGAGAGCCTATAGAATGCTTCCTCGGGTGTTCTTCATGCTTGAGTTGGTGGAGAATACTTTCCCTATAAGAATGAGAGCCTGTAAGGTGCTTCCTTGGGTATTCTTCATGCTTGAGTCCCTGAAGAATACCTTCCCTATAGGACTGAGAGCCTGTAGGGTGCTTCCTTTAGGTCTCCTCCATGCTAGAGTTTTTGGGGGACACTTTACAGGACAAAGAACCTGTAAGGCGCTTTCTTTCTTCAACTTCATAGTTCCGAGTAGCTATGGAGTCCTTCACTTGCCCTGCACCTTCAGGTATGCCAGACCGAGCTCTACTTTCTCGACGGTTTAGGTATACATTTCTAACCTTACACTCTCCTTGATCTTCTTTACCGAGCACTCATCAATATTCATGCTTGCTAAAGTGGGGGAAAAATGTATAGGAGTGAATTTGCACCTCATGTGTAAATTCCCTTATTGCCTCCTTCCACTTTAGAAAACCAAGTTCGGAGGCTTAATTCCACCTAAGCCCGCTGCTTGCATCCCACTTGGCGCCTGTTTTGAGCGTTGGTGGAGGCGTTTTTGTCGGGGACACCCACGCGACGCACAGACATCCACACGGTGTACTTATGTCCCTAGCAGATTCTTACGGCTGAACCTGCAAAGGCGTTACACTTCTCATTGGGAGTCAAGTTGTAATGCCCCCTTCGGCCAACTGACCTGAATATGGCCGTTTCTTTCATTCCCCTCTTCAAATTCATTCCTCCAATCTCACACTCTTGCATTCACTCTCAAGCTCTCAAACAGCATACTAGCACCCCATTGCAGCAAACAGAACACTCCATCACTTTGGTAGAACAAGTTGGGAATGAAACACCATTGTAGGAGAGGCTTGAGTACTCTCATTTTCTCCCTCAAGCAACCTTGAGTGCTCTTGGTGGAGGTGGTAAGCTTCCCTTTCTTTCCTTCTATCACTTGGTTGAGTTAGTACTTTACTGTTTTGTAGTGCTTTTGTGCTCTTTACTACTTTATTTTTTTATCTCATTTCATTGGCTATCTGTGGAGGTGGAAACACCTAAACGGGGGTCTGACTGAGGCAGGCCCCTATACAGCCACCCAATATTTTCCTCTATGTGTGTAGGCATGCATGCTTTGCGGAGCTAGCTGGGGAATAGGCTCTTCTATGAAATCATCTTCGTCACCCTAGCTCTCATATATTTACTTTATCACATTCGTTTATATTTCTTGTATTCTATAGTGTTATTTTGCTCTCTTAGAAGTTGCCAGCTAGGCTGCTAGCTCGTTTTCTGATAAGTTCACATAGTGCTTTCGGTCCTCTGGTGATACAGACGCAAGCGCGCCGCGCTGTTGTCCCGGAACTGCACTCTCGTCCTCAAACAGAGAGCTATCTGAGATATAGTGTTGAGCTCGAAAACCAGCTCGCCTAGCCCCTTGTTGAATCTCAGGATTGCAGAGTGGTTGCAAGACTCTATCATCCTTATCATTCTAATCCTCATACCCTAAACATCCCACTAAGCTGAGGTAAGTTAGGGCAACTTTCCGCATCTTGGCCCTCCGTGACCTGGGGCCTTGCATGTGGAGGTCCCCCTATCTTACAGTTGGTTGTGTTAGTTTGTTTTTGGAGGGATAAGTTTATAAATGCTTCAGGAACTCGATGTAATCTGGTTGCTGAAGATTTTGTGCAAGAAAAGCAATAATAAACCCTCTTTTCTGTGTTTTCCAGTTAATATTTGTTGTTCCCAAGTTCTGTATGGCTCCGTACAGGGAGATTATATCTTGAAGTGTATTGTATTCTGTGAAGACATGTCTTAAGGTCATTTTGGCTTTGGAGTCATTGAATTTCATCAAGTTTTGAAGTTTTTACAAGCATTCTTCTGGAAACGGGTCTAGGATACCCTGTTTGAGGGTTTGAAGACATCAAAAATGAATTAAACACCCATTCCACCTTTAGATTTGTTTGTAACTTGGTGGAATGGGTGCAATAGGATAGTTTTAGATGTTAGAGGAGGTTTCATGAGCAGGGATGAAGGTTTTGGAGAGATAAGTTGCTTCCCTATGTGTATTTGCATGAGTTTTTGCTTGAAAAGTGATGGCTAAGAATGGTAGGTTGATGAAATAGCATTGGAAAAGTGTGGGAGTGA
>VDFB02165880.1:0-12016 GCA_007258455.2 Sequoia sempervirens | reverse complement strand
CACATGATAGGTTTGACTCACACTCGCAAAGTTTTTTCAATTTTAAAGTCCAAATTGAAGTGTGTGGGAAATTACTTACACAGCTTAATTTCATAAAAAGGCCTTTTGATTTTCAAGATCATCGTGAGGCACAAGAGAAGCACATACGTCCTTTTAATGATATTACTTTGAGTAAGTAATTATAAAACAAAGAAGCACTTGTTCATTTTAAGTCCATAAAGCAATGATTTGATTATTTTTAAAGCACCAAAATGAGAGATGAAAGTTTCTTTGTTCAATTTTGGACCAAATTGAAAAGCTAGTAAGTGTCTAAGTTCAATATTAACCAATTTGAAGAGATTAAATAAATGGTTAATTTTAAACCCAAAACGTAAGTTAGTTGCCCTGAAATAGAAAATGAAAGCAGAAAATGGAAGCCCTAGGATTATTGCAATAAGCATTTAAAAATGCTTTGTCAAATTCAATTCCCACTTCAAACTCAAATGCGCTTGTGATTTATCCACCTTGGCATAAAGTAGATCAATTTATAGTTAAGCATGAAGAACTGATCAAAGTTAATCAATAGACTTCACCCTAGCAATCTGCACCCAATAACTTTAAGTTAGTAAAACAAAATCAATCACAAGTCAATAACTTTATTTAAATTCAAATAGGAAATGATTTTTCCCTTTTTTTTTCAGATGTAAAATAAGGTGTCCAAATTGCGACATTACAAGCCCATCATATCAAACTTAGATCCCCTTAGTTATTATATCACTTAGATTCCTTTGATCAAGATTTACACCAACTTAATGCAGGGAAGTAAGATTTGATTTTAATGCACTGATCATCGATTAAATGCAGATAAGTTAAATTTACTATCTTTCAATCAACATGCAAAAAAGCATGTGAGAAAATCCACTAAAATCACCATATTAATGAGAAGAAATTAGACGTGTAGCTGTTTGATTCAAATGCATTAAATTTATAATTAAATGCGCAAAAACTATCTTCTAGGTATGGTTTCAGCAATCTAATGAGTTCTTGATAAACTCGATGAATGATCACATGATAACATTTTGATTCTCTTTGAATTTAGCCTGCAAAGAAGCCATAAATGAACAACACCATCAATGAAGGTGCCTACAAAACCATAAATGAGAATGGAAATGTGGATTTCCTGAAAAACACACTTTAATTTTGTATTCACTTTGATAAAGATATCAAATCAGATAGTACACTTCAATTAGTTGAGAATGAAAAATGCATGAACTCCTTTTTTTTTAAACTATCACTACCATCGGAAAGGTAATTTTTATTTCTGATCCTATGAGTACCTATCCAGGACAAAAATTACGTATTCACTAATGATTAAAATTTGAAGCAAGCAAGAATATTAATCTCAAGCGTAGAAATCAAGAAAGAATACTAATCATTAAATGCCTATCGATTGATCTTAAATGCTTATTGATTGATCTCATATAACCATTGCATAAAATTTTTAGATAGCAAGAAAGTGTGTGAATTTAAACTTGTTTCATTTCATCGAACATAGTCAGGAAAATTTCAAATGTATAAAGCAAGAAAGAGTACTACTCAAAAAATTTATATCGATTAACCTTGAATTCCTATTGATTGACCTCAGATTAATAATACACAAACTTTCAGCAACCCCCCTGCAGGTTGGTAAGGATTTAGAAAAGAAACAGATATAATTTTTCTATGTTGCGCACCTTATGCTAAGTTGGGTTTGGAAGATGAAGAGGAGGATGCAGGTAAGTGAAGTAGTAGCAACAATACATGATTTGGAGGCTCTGGATCCAACAAGTTATTTGAATCCCAAGAAGACAATGCTAGAGGAACCACATGGGTTTGGGCAGATATTTAGCATAGATTCATCATTATATTCGTCAGAGAGAAATGGAGAGAAGAAAATGTTAGGTAAGCTGCAACAACAAAAAGGCAATTTGTAGGCAGATGGAATGAAGATCTGGGGCGCCATACATTTCCTAGAGCAGCAACTATATCTCATGATCAACCATAGTTAATGTTGTATGATGATTTCAGGTCCTTGGTAGCACAGAAGAGTGAATCTTCCTCTTTATTAAGTCACATAAAGACAGGTGGTGCCAAAAAAAAGTATGGAAGGTGCGTGGAAACTAGAAGAATCGTCGTGAATTCCTTTGATGACAGATGTAAATGAATAAGGTGTATTTATAGTTGTAAGATCGACATGCATTTCATTTATAAGATGGGTGTAGCAGAAGATTTGAATAGCATTCACAAAACAAAGAATGGACAAACGTTCTTTTGTTTTATCACCATGTAAGTAAGGAACTTTTCAAGTGTTTTTTGACATAACATAAAGCAACTTAAATTTTTTAAGCAGTGGTATGCCTTACAACGTTTCTTTGAGTTGTTGGAGCCTTCTGCTTTGGACATAATTGCATCTGATTCATTGAAACTTTTGGTGATGAGACCTGGGCTCTACGCAGGAGTAAAGTCTAAGCCTATAAGGTGTGCTTAAGAGAGTACATGTTCAAAAAATTAGGCTACAATGTTTAAATAAACTACTCAATGGTTTCATTAGCACTAGAAAATAAGGGGCTCCTACTGTAATAACATATGCTCTAAAAACACAAAAAATTATTAACACATTTCCCTTTTAATTACAACAACAAACAAAGAAGAAAATGTGAAATAACTCAGAGGAAATGACAATGAAATGTGTGACTAGTGATGAGTAGTAGGGTCGTGTGGCTTATACTATTTGACTTGCATACTCGTATCACAAAACATAATGTCAGCGTATTAAAAGTTAAACAACATAATGAATGCTAACCTGTGATCATTAAAAAAAAATCTACCGTGAAGAGACATAATCAACGCAGGAGGCACCCATTTATGCCAGTAACATTATTATTTATTACCTATCATTGCTTCTAGATAGGCCCATTGGCATCCCTTAGATTTTTTTTAATAACCCCAAAAGAAATTAAAATTCCCACTCATATTTCGCACACGGTAGATCAATCGATAGGAAATAGAAACAAAATTATCTAAGCACAACTTTAATCATTTTAGCTAAAACATGCTACACTTAATGTGTAAACAATTTGTTGGTGAGAGCCCATCCTAAAGTAAATAGACATTATGTAGTACATCACAATGCTCTGTAGAGTGTTCACAAATGCTCAGTAGTAATAAACCGCTATAAACAATGATTCTTCTACATACCACGACCTTACTATCGCAAGCATTCACTTCATAAATAAGCCAGATAATTAAGAAAAGGGTCTACAAAAGGGCCTGATAGAGATATTTTCTAGTAAATGAAATCAATAGGTGTAAGATTAATTCGAGAGACTTTAGAAACCTTCAAAAAACTAAAGAAAATTAGAATGGCAGTGCCAAAGCATCAACTACTTCCTAAAATATTTTCTAAGGCCCTCCTTCTAGCACCATTTATGTGGACATTAAAATCTGCAAATGGCCAAAATTCTAACACACACCATTAGCATGATTAGTTTTTCAAAACAAAGCAAATATTCAACATCCATATGAGATAATACAACATGATTTAAAATGCAATCCAATAACAAGATAACTAAAGAATATAAAGAAAAACATGAAGTATACCTATCCCATATTGGATTAGTGCAACTTTGATATGAAAAGTGGCCCTTTCCCAACCCTTTACAAGCTCAAATGATGAAGATGCAATGCTATTGTCTCGCACTCACAAAAGGATATGAATATCATAGTGAAACTTTCCTGGGAATTGGACATTCTGACAGGTGACTAATATCTTTCTGTGGACATTCATTTACTTGTCAAACCAGGGGACGTAGACTTTAAATGGCGCAACAAAATATATGCACTAGGAATTCGTTTTGGTCAAATCTTAGCAAAAATACATACTGGAAAGAAATTCTATCCAAGCTACAAAATGGTAATGCAGAATTCTTTAACTCAACTATGCTTGATTAAAACAGAAACTGTAACAGCTATGACTGAAGCACAAACCATGAACTGGCCTTATGCTACAGGAACAGTCACAGGGATGGACTCTCTATGCTGCAGGAGCAGTGTAAGACTGAGTTTGCATAAAAACTTCAAAAGATGAAAGCTAACTGGATATCAGCAAAAAAGAACATCTAACTAATTAACTACAGATACTTACTAAGTGGGCCCCCTTAGCAAGCATCTACTGATTACATAGATGTTGAACTCAAAACTTCATCAATCTTTATTCATGAAAACAGAATGAAATACATTGTCTTGTTGGTGTGAAAACTAACAACAAACTCCACTTCTGGTCAAACAGATTATGTCTTTCATTATCATACTGATTCTTACATGATCTCTGCTACTCTGTTTCTATCTTACCTAAAAAATCATCTATTACTCATTCTATTCATCTTCTACCACTACCTCGCGCAGGACGAGTATCTTATTTTTAAAATTAAAGAACAGCTTAACTAACTAACTTCATCAAAGAAAGACGTGGAAGTAAAGTATATTCCTGAATCAAGGAACAAACTTCATAAATGAATTTATGTGTTCAACCCGATTCAGAGAGAATCTAGCACTCCACTCTCTCCAGATTGACTTTCCATTAAAAATCTTTCCAAATCAGTTTCGATCAAAGAGTCTTTGGTGGAGCTTCCTCAAAGTCGTGCAGGAAATGGGCTTTACTGCAAGGCCGAGATCGGCTGCACTTGACTCGATCCTTCTTCAACAACCTGCGAAACAAAAGGTAACAGACGCGCAAGAAGAGGCATATGGTACATACACGATATCTATTCATTAATCACACATTTCAAATCTACTTCACCATTTAAAGCGTATCGATATACCCGACCATTTTTGGGAAATAAATCACGATCAAGAGTCAACACAATGAGCTACAGGAATATGAAAGTATCTTGCTACAGGATATCCCAATAAAAGGTTTCAACAAAGTTTAAACAACCATGAAATAACAAAAGTAAAGGCATTTAAAAGTTTATCATAACATCCAAATTATGAGCACATTTTAAGCTCATCACTGCCCCCTACTTAGCCCAATGCTGGTCCTCCAGCATTAACTTTCCTGGTGGTTTCTCTGAAGTCAGTAGTGGCTGCATGACTCTGGAATGGATGTCCAAACCTGTAATAGAATCCTCTGAAATCCTGACACCTTTCATATCTGCGGTCTTCTAATTCACTGTTAAGATTTGTAGCCTGATGAGGATACAAGGGCCACATTAGCACAGGGGGTCTGAATGTCAGTGGCAGCCATAATTCAAATCTTGTTTGAAGTCCCAATTGAATATATCTGCTGGTTCGTTTGAGTGCAGCTGTAAAGTTTAAGGGACCATGTGGTTCTGACTTTCTTAACCCAACAGTCAACTTTTCCCATCTTTTCTCAGTTCTGGTATATGCTAATCTCCAAAATGAATATTGTTGTGCCTAGAATTCATCATATACTTGCTTTCTGATGTCAAATATTTTTGCTCTGGCTGAAACATTATTAATACCATATGTCAATGCAAACCAATCCTTCAGCATTGCATGTGGGTTTGAACTTTGAGAGCGTAATGGGACAGGCTCTGTTTTCTCAATTTCCTCATACGTTTCCCACTGTCTGCCATAATTCACCTCATTTGCTACCCACGACATGAATGCTCTCAAATGAATATCACCAATGTATGGAAGAGGATTCCATTCTGTTTCAAGTGGTATTAAAAATCCATGCAAATAGAATTCACATAGAGAATTCCTTAACCAGTTAGGGGCTGCTTGATATGCTTCATAAAACTCTTTGGCAGAATGAATTATGGGGTCTTGTTTTCTGGAAATTCTCATCAATTGAAACCATAAAAACTGTTCTTTGAGGCACAGAGCATAAACTCTGGGTGGCGGTCTGCATTCCATAATTTGACCAGTTACCTTTAGCATTTCGTCCATTTTTGCTTTCAATTCAGCAATTTCCTGTTTCTGATTTTCAATTTCTTCTTTTCTATTTGCCACAGACTTTGTTGCATATCAGTCTGGGCAATGTGTCGAAAAGTCACAGTTTGCAGTGTAACTATTTCCCAATTATTTTTAACAAATTTTAGAAATTCAATTAAAAATGTCCTCCTATACACAACAATGGCTTTACATATTGCAGGATGAAATACAACTTCATTAGGCACATTTATTTGTTCAGCCTGTTCTTGTTCTTGCTGCAGGATAAATTCTTCTTATTGCTACGGTGAAGAAGTCTGTGCTTCCTCTGAGAATTGCATAGCAGCATTAACCAGATCATCAAGACTTGGCAACTTGTGCCCATTATGCCCTGCTTCTTTTGTCTCTACTTGTTCCTCTTTAGGAACGACCGAACTCTGAGCAGCATTCTCAGATTCATTCCGAGAAACATTAAATTCAGATTCAACAGACCCTTCTGAAATTACAATTACCTCAGGTTTCGGTGAAATAGGGGAGGTCCTAAATTGTTTCCTTGTGGAAACCCTTCTTGGTATTGATGTGGCTGCAGGAGGTGTTCCGGTAGGTTTTCTTTTTCTTGTTTGTTCAGGGGGCTCTTCCCTACCAGAGGATGATGGTGAGCTGGAAATATCAACAGTTGTTGTTGTAGGAGAAACTGCTGCAGGGGAAGGTGCTACAAGAGAGGAGCATTGTCTTTTCTGAGAATGAGGGTCAGATTCTGGGGACCCTTCTGCCTTTGATTTTCCTTTCTCCCTCCTAGCGGCAGACCTAGTTTGTACCCTAGCAGAGGATTCGGCTGTGATAGCTACAGGATCGGGTGCTACAGGAGTAGATGACCCTTGCCCTGTTCCACTAGTAGATGCAATTTCTTTCTTCTTTCTTTGAGACCGTGGGGTAATTACCCTGGGGGTTGTGGAGGTTGTAAACTCTTTTGGGCAACAAATTGTTGCTAGGAGAGAGGTGAAATGTCTCTCAAAGAGCGCTCAATAAGCAATTTAATAAGGCCGTGATGAGTGACAGAGTTATCTTTCCCTTGTTGAGTTCCATGGGCACTTTGCTCTAAAAACTTTAACAAGAAATTTGGAACATTCACAGCCAACCCATGCTTTATATGGCTTAATAATTTAAAATGATCTTGAATCTGAGATAGGAAGAAAGCCTTCACGGGTTAAATACCTCATTATATAAAGTGGCATACTACGAATATGGAAGAAATGCGGTGACAGCAAACATCCTTGCTTGGAGATGTCGAGGAGAGATTTGCTCCAGCTGACGCATCGAAAATTCAATATACGGTATGCGACATCGAATAAAAGGATTTCTCCAATGGCGAGGAGCCGGTTTACCTCGGCAATTAAATGCTTTGGTTTGCAACAACGGTTAGACCCATCTGCGGTGGCTTCCCGCGAGAAAAGTGTTCTCAAAAATTCTGTCGCAGCCTCCTCATCAAAATCATTTAAACTCAGAAAATAATTTAACCATCCACAGAGGCTAAATGCTTGGGCTGTCTGCGGGTTTTGCAACAATAATTCATGAGCTACAGGCTCATGTCGTACCAACTGACCACCCATGTCTATAGTTTTTCTAGCTGAACTCAATTTCTTGCTGAAGATTCAAATTCTTTATTTCCTTTTCTGCTCTGGTTTTTCTCCATCAGGCCGCCACATTTCTTTCTTTTTTCCAAAAATGAACTTTCTTAAACAAGCAGTCTTAATCGTAGTTTGCAAGAAAAAGATGCATTAAAGAAGGTCATGCAATCATGTTTGGAAAGTACCAGAAATATATTAAAGAAATATTATTTTACAGTTATGGCAGCGGCGAAAAGACAGGCTTCAAATGATGGATTACCCCACCCCCTACTTAAAAGATGACATGTGTCCTCACATGTACTAAATAGGTAAATGGGGTGATATTGGCCGGTACATGCATAGCGATAATTGAATAGAATGAAATAAATCAAATATCGATAAGAAAAAAAAGATATAAAGCGTGCAAAAATGAGTACGTCGTGTGAAGATAATATTGCGGTGAATTGATAAATTGAGATATCTTAAGGTTGATAATAGATGGTTGCAAGTGGATGGGTGGCGGTGGAAGGATGAAATGTCTGAATGAAATGGATGGATGTGGGATGGATGGATGGAAGAAGATAAAGAGGTAAAGGAGTGGGGCGATAAATGAAAATGGAAAAGGGTTTTTTTCTTAAAGAAAACCTTGTTTTTGAAAAGGTACGAGACGGCTGCGGGGAGAAAGAAGTTGACGCCGACTCGAAATGCGGAAGGAACACAGATAAAGGCGCTGCGGGGTGTAAAGCCGACTGCTCAATGCGATTAGGGGTCGATTAGCCATTAACGAACAATTTGAAATGAATTTTGGATCAATTGTGGGATGCCTGACTCGTTGTCAAAAACATTTTCAACCTCATAGGACCCAAGCCAGCGTGTTGTGAGTTTACCCTGGTTTTCTTGGTACCTGAAATCATATAACAAAGCCCAATCTCCAGCAGAAAATTTTATGGTTTTGATGTGTTGATCATGCCATCTCTTTCTCTTGTTGGATTACTTTTTGTATCTTTGCGGAGTGACATTTCATCCAAAGCATTTGGCTATAGGATATGAGGCCATACGTGCCCCGGATGAGTCCATGTTAGCGAGTTCATTTGTCCTCAAAGTTTTATGTTCAAATTTAATGGGTAATATAGCTGTTTTCCCATAGAGCAACTCAAAAGGTGTAAACCCAATTATTGTTTTTCATGTAGTTCTGTAAACCCAAACTGCTTCAAGAAGTCTATTACTCCAGTCTTTCTTATGAATCTGCACTATCTTTGTGAGGATCGCTTCAATTTCTCTGTTTGTTACCTCCGCCTGACCATTGGCTTGAGGATGATAGGGGATGGACTTCCTGTGTTTGATCTTATAGTCATTCATAAGTGCAGTGATCAGATTTGACGTAAACTGAGCTCCTTGATCAGTTACAAGCTCTCTGGGGACTCCAAATCTGGTGAAAATTTGTTCATACAAAAATTTAGCAACTTTGTTATCTCGGGCATTAGTCATAGCTTTTACCTCGACACATTTTGTGACATAATCCGTGCAAACTAGAATATATGACTTTCCATTTGATGGTGAATCAATTGGCCCCACAAAATCCATCCCCCATTTATCAAAAGGGGTGACTATCACCTGCGGATATAGTGGCATTTCATCTGACTTAGTTGGTCTTCCCATATGCTGGCATCTGTCACACTTCCTTGTATAGGCCACAGCATCCTTGTGTAATGTTGGCCAGTAATACCCTGTTGTAAGGACTTTCATTGCTGTTCTTTTTGCTGCAACATGCCCTCCACATGGTTCATCATGGCAGGCATGCAATATATCATAAGTCTCATCTTCTCTTACACATCTTCGCATTACTTGATTAGGGTCAGTATAGAATAGACAATTGGCAATCTAGGTAAAGTTGAAACTTTTCTCTGTCAACAACTTCTTTTCTTGTGGAGAAAAATGAGTTGGTATTCTGTTTGCTGCTAGATAATTAGCAATATCTGCATACCAGGGTGTATGTGCAGCAATGGAAAATAAGTGTTCATCTGGAAATCTATCATCAATGACCTCTTGTTCCTCAGATGTAGCTAATTGAAGTCTTGATAAAAAGTCAGCTACAACATTAGCTCTTCCTGGTTTGTCAATGATTGTGATATCAAATTCTTGTAACAATAGGAGCCATTGTGCCAATCTACCAGAAATGGCAGGTTTGTTCATCAGGTACTTGATTGCTGCATGGTCGGTGTGGACAAATATCTGATAACCTATGACATAATGCCTGAATTTATTCAAAGCATATACTACTGCAAGCAATTCCTTTTCTGTAACAGTATAGTTGAGCTCAGGACCTTGAAGGTTTTTACTGATAAAGTAGATAGCATGCTCAATTGAATTCTCTTTTTGACTTAAAACTGCTCCTATACCAAAATTAGACGCATCAGCATGTATGTGAAAAGGCAGGTTCCATTTTGGACCTTGAAGAATAGGGGCTTTGGTAAGCAAGTCCTTTAGTTGCAAGACGGATTTTTCACAGGCCTCGGTCCACTCAAATTGGGAATCCTTTGTTAACAAAGTATAAAGTGGACTGGCAATTTTACTAAAGTCTTTTATAAACCTTCTATAATACCCTACATGACCAAGAAAACTTCTAACATCTTTTTGTTTTGCAGGAGTTTGTAAATTCTGAATAACTTCAATTTTAGCAGGGTCAACACAGATTTAAAATTCTTTGAAATATGATGACCTAGAACAATACCTTCTTCTATCATTAGAAAGCACTTTTCACTGTTTAGAGACAAATTTTGCTCTCTACACCTTTTTAATACTTTTTCTAAATTCACCGGTGCTTCTTCAAATGTGACTCCATATGTAGTGAAATCATCCATATAAATCTCCATACATTCATGAGATATATCAGCAAATATACTAATTACTTCTCTCTGAAATGTTGCCGGTGCATTGCATAAGCCAAAAGGAAAGACCGAATAAGCAAATGTTCCCCATGGATAGGTAAAAGTGGTCTTGTCTTGATCTTCAGGGGTAATTTTTATCTGATTATACCCACTGTAACCATCTAAGAAGGAAAAATATCTTTTACCAGACAGTGAATCTAGTACTTGGTCTACAAAAGGTAAATGGAAAGCAGATTCTTTTTAGTGGCATTGTTCAACTCTAATCTATACATACTCTCCATTTTCTCCTTTCTGTGACAATGACTAATGGAGAAACCGTATTGGTCAGTCAAATTGGGTAATAAACCAAAGATCGCTGTCCTTTGAAGTTCATTTTACTATTTCTCTAAGTGCTGGATTTACTGAGGGTGTCTAACCTGCAACAATCTTCTTTGATATATATATCCTATGAGTGCAACCAAGATTCATTCCTTGGCATGTCCCCCATATTCCCATGCAAAAGCTTTTATGCCGCTCTTGTAGCATTTTAATAAGTCACTAAACTATACAACCCCTTGCTATTAACATTCAAAACAATGATCCGAGACACCTCATCTTACTAATGAGATTACTCATAGAATCAACAGGTAATGTTTGTACCTCTTGTGGAAGCAAGTTATGAAAAATTGTCAGAAGTTTAGGCAATGAACTCTCGGAATCTAGCTGTTGCAGGAAACATTGATGCTTACTGCCACTTGGATCAGATAAACTATCTGTATCAAGATTGAATTGCATAATTTGAAAAAGCAAGGCATCTTCACTTTGAAGTTGAGAGAATGGATCATTTTGAAGCATCATCAATTGAGCCAAAGAATTGGCTTCTTCAGTTTCTTCTCCCACATTTGGCCAAACAGGTTGGGACAAATCTGGTTGAGGTTTAGCAGGTAGATACAAGGCCAATTTCTTTGTGGACTGCCCATCAGAAATTGTCATATCTCCAGAATGACATCCTATAAAAGCATCAGCAGTTGCTAACCATGACATACCAAGGATAACTGGATACCCTCCTAAAGTTGCCTTAACTGATAATATTGTAAAATCAGCAGGATACTCCCAAGATTCAAGAGTGACAATTACATCTTCTACCATCCCATCAGGTTTGACTGTGGAGCTGTCTGCAAGCTGCAAAACTATCGGTGTAGACCTAATGTTTGAAATATTCAAGGAGTCCATAGTATGCTTTGTCATCACATTAATGGCAGCACCTAAATCAATCAAAACATTTTTTACAACTTGGCCATTTATATGTCTCTGCACTACAGGACTTCCAAGGTCAATATACTTTTGAATAACTACATTTCCCAATATTATATCAGCCAATTTCCCTAAGACATGAATTGTTTGGGGATCCTTTTCTTCGGGCCCAAAGCTTCACACGTGCTTCTTTAATAGCTTTTCCCAAAAATGGGAACATCTTTAGCCTCCGGAACAAAGGAATTTGAATCTGTACATTTTTGAGCTGATCCAGAATGTCAAAAGTGGGTTCTTCTATGGATTTAGATTGAGTGCTTTGCAACCTCTGAGGAAAAGGTGGTTTGTGTTGTCTCTGCAAAACAGGTTCTAGAGAAA